>NDXZ01013435.1:0-22178 GCA_003055125.1 Paykullia maculata
GTGTCAAATGGTCACACCCGTCACAATGGAATTGCCCTGCTTATAATATACATCTAAATAGTAGCTTTCTGAATCTTCAGAAAATATGTATGTATTCAAAAGAAAGACAAAAAACAACGCTAGCTCACATTTCAATGTAAGATTAACGAAATACACATGTTTAGAACACCTCCTCAGTTCTGGTTGGAACATTTTCTATAACTAAAGAATATGTAGAATACTTGCTGTGAACAGAAAATGTATCAAATATTTTTCATATATATACAAATAATTTATCATAAATGCTTTAAATAAATAATTTTTTTTTCGAATTTGTTTTAACAAGCGAAGCAACATGATCTGGCATGCGTTTGCATGTTAGTAAACAACATTAAGATGTACCGGCATCAAAATCAACTCTTATTCTACGACCCTATTCAGAGATCGTAACAAGATCGCGACTAAGCATCTAAATTATGTTTTGCCTCATAGCCTTAAGTCCAAAAGGATCGGGCTATAAATTAATGAAAATAGAGGGGAAAAAACAAAAACCTTATTTGGTACATTTTTTTATAACAAAATGTATCCTCATTCTCTACAAAAGAAAATCAAATTTTTATTTTTTTCGGTAAAGAATATGACAAAAAAATTTAAATAAATCACTTTAAGTAAACAACTCTTCAAAAATTTAAAATAAACATACAAACATAATATTATATTATAATTTATTTAAAATTCTTTAAAAAAAATTTGTTGGTCTCACTCACCAAAAAAGTAAAAAGCAGTTAGGGGAGAAATCACAGTTACTAATAATATAAAAACTGTGAGTTATATGATGATATAGATGATATTTGCATACAACAGAGAGTGCTGAAGATGAAACCAAAGCTGGTTTCGAAAATGCATTACACTTGGCTTGCGTCGTACTTGATTTTTTATAATATTCTTAATAATCACATGAACTATATAATTTAAAATTTTTTATTTCAATATTTTAACCAAAATTTCACCAAAATTTTAAAATTATAAATAATTTTTTTTTATAGTCTCTTTTTAAAATGTAAAGCTTGCACTAATGACGTCTTTATTTGCATCCACTACATATAGTTACAAAAAAGTAAATACTAAAGCATACTCTAAGGGAAGACTTTACAATGTGCGCCAAGATAAGATAAGACATTTTATTCCAGATGTTTTTTTTCCTTTTTTAATTGAAAAGAAATGATTATGAAAATGCTCTCATAGCCGGAAATTGTATACTGCTGTTGCTGACATAACAAGCTTAAGTAAAGCAGAAAGAAATAAGAGTAAAAGAGATAAAGAAAAACCCAAGCAAAACAAAAACGTGTAGCATACCTTAAAGGCAACAGAGAAAATGTGGGTTAAATGAAAATCTTAAACAAAAATGTAATTTAAAGTTAAAGTGAATTAAATGAAATATTGCAAAAAACTAAAACAACAACAAAAAAGAAAAATTAATTAATTGTCTTAACATGGTAACAAAATTTTTTGATTAAACGAGTTAAACTAGTAACAAAACAAGTTGAGGACTTAAAAAATTCAAATGAAGATTAACTGAAACAAAACTATTAATAAATAAAATTTCCTTTCATTTATGGATGATAGTTTCCAAAAATTAAATTACTCTTTCTTTCTGCAAATAAATTAAAAGCAAATGCTCAACAAGAGGCCTCTTCCGTACTCCGAATATATACACACGTAAACACTTTTCCTATAAACACAAATGTGTGTGTGTGTATGTGATTTTTTTATGTTCATATAGTTAAAAGTCATTTTTTAAACTGACACTTTTCCTCTGAGAAACCATTAACTAAACTCAGACATTGTAGCATATATTTTTAGCCATAACTCTTTCCTTTTTTTTTTGCTCTGCCAGTACATTTTTCTAAAATCCTTTTTTAACTGTTTTAAAAAGTCTGTTTGGCAAAAGTTACCATTTGCTTGAGCTATGGTCACGCATGAAACGCATAATTCTCTTAACATGGTCTGAGGATATCGTCATACAGTTCCTTTATTTTTGCATTCAAGTGTAACATAACATTTTCAAGGAAAAAAAAACAAACAAAAAATACATTAATTTTAAAAATTCTTTACATTTGTTTTGCTTTACTGAAACACTTTTTTCTTAATAAAAATTTAAAGTATGTGTTAGGGGATTTAAGTAAATTATGTTTTTATAAGGCATACTTATGGGAGTCGTTGAGGAGTGGTGGTATTTTGATAAATTATGAGATGTTAAAATGATTAAATAATATTTCACACAGTAAGGGAAGCATATGGGGTTTTAAAATGAAAAATACATTTTTTTATGAAATTAGAAAATGATGATTTTGATTAAGACAACAGAAAAATCAAGTATTTGGTAAACAAAAGTTGGAAAGTATATGCTTAAGGGCAAACTAGTTTTTTAGAAAAATATATTAAATAACTAAAAAACTAATTTCTTTATTAAATCAGCAATTTCAACAATAAGCAACCCCTTATTTTTTATAAATTTAAATTTTTGCCATATGTTTGTTCAAGTGTTATTTTTTATAATAAAAAAAGTTAACGTTGAATACGGAAAGGCGGCTGTATAAAACAAATTTTAGTAAACGACTAAAGTAATAATAAAATTCTAACTTTTGGAACTTATTTCATAACAAAGTAACTCTCATCATCTAGTGCCGTAGTGTCCATGAACCTAACTTTGCTAGATTGAAGTTTTTCTTTACAAAATGCTTTCCCTGAGAGAGATTAAGTCACTTCTTGGTGTTATATCACCTAACCTTAGTTTTGTTCAGCTACAGATCTAGAGTATTGGTAATGGTAGATGCTAGAAAAAATTTCTACTGGATCTATTGTGTTGTCAGAATTCCAGGCTTTCATTTTTTAGCAAGGAGTCTGTTTTAATATCTGGTGCTGGCGTAAATCTTACCAATGTCTATTTAAAACGGATTATTGATTCTGGGGACTTATAATGCTTTATTAAAATATGTTATTTAACATTTTGTAGTGGAAGATGACTTCAGTGGAGAACTCGACACATCAGGGTGTGTCATTACGCTCAATAACGATTCAATTTTAAATCTACGTAAAGTTTGACTTTAAATTCCGTATATTTTCAAAGATTTTCTTGATAACATGTTATTTATATTTATTCAAATTTGTTCGTTTTCTTCTTTCTTGGCTAATTTTCCCATAAAAACCAGCTGCTTAAACAAGTCCTTATATTTATGTATCATTTATTGTCTCTTTTTATCTCCGTTTAAAATTCCTTTTAATTATGTTTATTTTTCCATCAACTTTTTGCGATTTTAATCTTTTACATATACCCACCCCAAACAAAAGGGAAAAAAACTCCCACTTAATACCATAAAATATATTCATGTCATTAATATTAAATACTGCCGCCTTAAAGTATGCAAAATGAGAGTGATTGAAGACAAACAGTTATCCGCAGAGCGATGGAGAGTGAGTGATAAATGCCCTAAGAGAGGGAGTAATTGGGGACACTCAAAATGTTTAAATGTCAACAAAATAACAATTTTTTAAAACAGCTAAAATGTGTGTTTGTTGGGAGAATAAGAAAAAGTAAATAAATTCCGTCCTTTAGGGGATATAAACGTAATAAACGGACAGGCAAATAAATGTAAAATTATACTCTTATGAATGACATTTAAGATTTTAAGTGCTATTTGCCTTAACATAAACATTAAAAGAATCACTTACATTTAAGCAAAATATTCTTTTTCTCTGTCTCTTCTTTTATCTGGGCTTATTTTGTTTTTGGATTTATTTATGTTATTTTTTTTCAATTTGCTGCTATTCGCACATACATACATACAAACATAGACTTATAAGTATTTACTTAAGGCTTTAACATTTTTTTTCCAAATATCTTACATTTACTAATACATATGTTTTTGTAAGTATTTGTGTTTTTTGGTTATTTAGCAGTTAATGTCAGTGTTACTTAGTGTAGGTGCTTATGTTTTTTTTTTGTGTAAGAAATGTTACAAGTTTAGTATGAGTTTTTAATTTCCGCTTTACTTTGAAATCTTTTTGTTATTTCAGTTTTGTTAAAAAAAAAACATCCGCCATTTGGCCTTTTGTCTGTTTTGTTGGGTGCCTTTTTGGAAATTCGTCTTCCTATTTTATAACAGTTTATTAGAGACCCACAAACCCACATATAAAGTTTATGTGATGTCTATGTTTGTTTTAGTTTAATTGCTTTTTTAAGGAAGTAAATTGTAGCTTTATTATTCGAGTTCTTTACTTTATTAAGATTTTTTTTTATTATAGGGAAATAGGGAAGTTCTTTTTTCTCTAGCAAGAAGACGGCAATAAAATTTTTGAAAACAAATAAAATGAAATTACTTATATTAGATACATTTAAAAGGCAAAAACTTGAAATTTATTATGTATCAAATTGAATTTAATTTTCCTTTGTATCTTTAACTTTTTCGTTGTTCCTTAAGAATAAGTGGAAATATTTGGAGATGTTCATATAATCCACGGAGTATTAAATTAAATTATATGTTTGTATGTATATATATGTTAAGACACCTCATAAAAATCATTGAAGCTTTAAAATAGAAATTGAATTTTTATTAAAAGAAATAAAGATTATGTTCTTACAGTTTTATAGTTTACGGGGTTTGGAAGATGTTTCACAAGGCGAAGGAACAAAACAAGTGATCTTAGAAGCGAATTTTATTGAAAGTTGTTGAAAAAAGACTTCGAAAAAAATATTTGTTCTATAACATTAAAGTACTTTACGTAAACCTTTTTTATTACGCGCTTTAATTTTAAGGATAAATTTTAAAACAAATTAGAAATTAAGTTTATTTAAGTAAAGCGTTTCTAAATTTCGTGATAATTAAAATTGTAACTTTAAAACTTCCCCATGAGATTTTCGTAGCCAAATAACTGACACTATTTTAAACACAAATAGAGAATCAAAAAAAGGGTGTCTCAAGCTAAAATTAATATTTAAAAACAACTTTGTTTTTAAGAAATCTGACATATATGTAGGATAGCTTTAGTATTAATACATTTTACCACGAGCTTCATAAGTCTTAGCAGGATTTTAGGAAAAATCTGCAACAAACAAAAAAATGTAGCACATTATTGTTCTTTACCTTAAAATTGCTTACTACTTTAAGCCACTAACTTGTGAGTAGCATTTTATAGCATACTATTAGGAACTTTTAGATTAAAATATAACCAAAAACTACTTAAATTAAATAACTTCTTTATACTCTTTTTATGTTAAAAAGAAAACTTTTAAACACAACTATTTAATATTAAAAGTAGTTTTATTTGTAGCAATAAAATAAACTCTTTGTTAAAACTCTCGCTCTTATTCCACTCTATACTTCAGCACTAAAAAAGAAAAACAGAAGTTGAGTAAAAAGAAAAAAATTCCAATTGAACTTTCCATTTACCACTTGAATGGAACTTTAAATAAAGTTAAAATATAAACAAATGTTATACAAAGAATTGACAAACAACTTGTCATTGACATGATTATGAACAAAAAAATAAATATAAAACACGGAATAGAGAGACATACACTTTTAAAAGGACATTACAGTTAAACTTGTATTAGAAGTACAAGTTAATCAATAGTATTTGTCATATGTTAAAAAAAAATAGAGAATAAAACTAGAAACCAACCAACAATTGTAAAACTCTTGTATGACACAAAACCACTTTTAAATGATAAAAGTTGAGAAGAAAGCAAATACAAAAGGAATAAAATCAAATCACAACAAGATTCTGCAAGTTGCATGTGCTTGAGTTGTTAGAAAAATAAAAAAAAAAACTTGGGAAATCTGTAGTTATTTGCTCTAAATACAATCGAATGCTGATGAAAAAACAACTAAAATCTAAGCTTTGAAAATTGTTTGCCAAAGTTTTTGAGAAAAATGTTAGAGATAGAAAATCTAAGGGCTAAACTGTTAGAAACACACACACAAACAGCCATATTAAATCGTTTTTTAACTAAAGAATTCCTTGCATTTTCGTTAACAGTTTTATAAAGTTTTCTTTTTTCTTAAGTAACTGTCTGTGACAAAGAGTCTAAAAGCCACAAAAATGAAAGAAATGGAAATCACAATTTAAAGGAAAAACTTTCTTCTAACTTTTAAAATTATTTTTCAAATAAAATATAGTGATTTTTAATGTTTTATACAGTTTTCCAGAGTCTGATATGTCATTGACATAATTATCTGCCTTAAAGTATGTTTGAGTTTTTAAGTATATTTGAAATGCTGTTTTGCCTTTTATTTGTAAGACAAACTTTAAAGTTTTCATTGTTTAAAATATAAGTTCCATATGGGTTTACTTCTACAGCACAATAATAAAATGTATTTGACATTTTTAAACAACTATACTTTAACACTGGGTATTTAGGTTATGTAGGGACCTAAAGGTATGATTTACACAAACATGTTTAATATAGATTTTTTAAAATTAACTTTTCTATTTGAAAACTTTAAATTTAATGTAATTTTTAATTTATGAAATATTCTATTTGTTAATTAAAATAAAATTGCCTTTTGGCTACAAATTAAAATTTTTCCAAAAAAAGCTGCTGTATATTAAAAGTTTATTAGTGTACAAAATAGTACGAAAATTCTAATTTTAGTTTTATACTTTGGCTTGAAAATATAATATGGAAACTTGGTTTGTTATGATAAAATTGCACTGATATTTTTGCTTTAATATTGAAATTATAAAGGTCTCTACGGAAAATTAAAAAGCTTTATAGCAAACATGCAAATACATTCGAAGTGCTGTCAATCAAAATTGCTAACAAACGAAGCCTAAATGTATGCAAAAATTTCCAATAGAATATAAAATAGAGATAAAGCAAAAAACATTTAATGAAAACGTTTAGGTGGGCTGTAGAGAAAAAAATTATGCACATAAATGCTGACATTTATAAAGAATTTAATAAAGTATCGTTTAAAAGTTTTGTTTTCCAAATAGATAAGCTTTTATGAAATTCTGTTTAAATCAACATAATTTGAAAAAGAGCCAAAATTAAGGCTTCGTTTATGGGTATAAAATAAATTTAATATTTGTTGAAAATATTACAATTTTATAAAAGAATATATAGCAAAAAACAATATTATTTAATAACACGAAAATTTAAAATTTCAAATAGTTTTTGGTAAAACGACGAACGACAATAATAAATTCAATTTTGTATAAAAAAGCAATCACACCACTGTCAAATCGTATATTAGATTTGTTTTGTTGCTGTTAAACGATAAAATATAACATTTTGACATCCATCTAAAAGTATGCTACATATTTAGTTGCCCTAGAATCTCTGACGATGTCCTGTATGTGCGCATACGTGCTTAAAACTGACTTTTTATTATTCAGAACAAACATTTAATTTAAGGCGATTTTACGTTATGATATTGAGTATAATGTCATGTAAAAAATTCGACTAAAAAAAGAATATATACAACTATGAAAACAATAAGCCATAAATAATATTGCAAATAATACCTTAAGAAATTTGACAGTCTTATGACTCTTCTCACTTATAACTAGACGCACTTTGTTCGTCGAATCGACGAACATCATTCTATCATAAGTGCTATAGGGTTAAAAAAGTAAAATAAAATTGAAAAACTAATGTGTTTTATTTTTAAAATAATTCGCACTAATCTGGTCGTGCATATGCAACAATCTGGTTAAACATTTTATTCTTTTATATCGCCAAAAGTCGAATGTAATAATGTTCTCTTCTGTACTGTTTTTATTTGAAGATTTTGGTAATAAAAATTTTTTAATATATATTTAGCAAAAAATCGTTAAACACTGGTTTCATATAAACTTCTCTCTATTTAAGACTACTTTAATATCCCATTTTATTTGCCTAGTTTTTGTTCTTAAATAGTTTTTAAAATTAATTTTTTTCGCTAAAGAACTCAAGCCCTAAAAACAAACCTTATTCAGTTTGAATCTTATTTCTTGTGCTTTTGTTTATCTAACTAATCCAACTTAAACAATTTGCAAGTTCTAAATGGATTTTTCTTCCTCTAACCCCTGAATACTAATTGCAGTTCTTTTTTTTAGGTTAAATTTGTAGACCATTTTCATAATTAGGCGGAGAGTTAAAGAAAAATAACACAGTCTTCTTTAACACTTCGTCTTCAAAGTCCAGTTTTTGTTTTGTTGTAGAAATAAAATAAAGAGAGAAGTGTTGAATTCAATTAAAAATTAACATTTTAATTGCAAATTACTTTTAAGTTTTCTTGGCCCTTAAGTTTCTTAGAGGAGTCAAGTACTTCATCTAGAGTATGATACATTGACGGTGAAGTACAGTTTTAGAAGGTTTTCTTTTTTTATGCAATAAAGTTATTATAGTGGCTTTTGTTATTTTAATAACTTTATTAATTAAACACTTTTTTGCCTGAAATTATGCAAATAATTTGTTATGAATGTCTTAGCGCCCCAGCTGTACTCTTTAATAGTTTTTCTTATTTTCATTTTCATTTTGCTTTTTTGTTTCAGTGTTTTCCCTTATAAAATATTATTAAAAATGGATCATTAAAACAGATTGCAAATAATAACGAAGAGAAGGTTATTAACATTAAAATGTAGTTACAATTAAGCATAAAGTCCTTATTAATTATAGGCTACCAGGGACAAGGAAAATTAAGTAAAAACATAATTTTTAATTAAGTTTATAAAGGCAAAGAGGAATGGGAAAATACAAAAATAGTCTGTCATATCATATTTAAGTTAAATGTAAAGAGTAAGGATTTTGAATTTTAATTCTACAACAGGAATTTAGAAAGATTCTACCATTTTTATATTTTTTTTGTTGTGTGGAGTTAAAATTTAAAATTTATATTTGGTTTCAAGTTTCATTTTAAAGAAGTGCCTTTCAAGACCTTATTTTCCTAATTACAAGTGCTAAAATCAATTTATTCGTAGACAAACCATTGCATACTAAACGGCTTATTTATATATTTTAAATAATTTACAATCCTGTTAAAAGTAAAAAAAAAGGTTTAAAGACATAAGGGTTTAAACAAAATTCAATTTAAAATGCGAAAAGGAAAAGCCAAAACCCAAAATTTCATTTAAAGCAAACAAACGAACAACAATAACAACCCTTTTTAATAATTATATTTAACACTACGTAAGAAAGAAGTGAAAAAACATATTAAACAAATTACTTGGTCAAAAAGGCTGGATGCTTGCTGTTGCTTTTACCCAGGGTAAAACAAACTATTAACAAGGAAAATGCCATCAAAAGGGGCCATAAAACAAACGCATAGATGAGTTGGATGGATGGTTGGTAGAAAAAATCCATTAACTTTTAAACTCATAACTACAGTTGAAGTAGTTATTTTTTGTGCGTTTTTGTTTTTTTTTTCTTTTTCTGCTTTATGTGAGATTTTTTGCTTTTGAAAACAGATGAAGGTTTATGTAAACAATTCATTTAATAAAAAGGATTTGGAAAAAAAGTGTAACAACTGACCGCTATTGTAACAAAAATTTCATAATGAAATTGTTTGAGTGTTAAAAGTTGTTTTTTTTTTTAAACTTTAGAAATTTCTGCAAACTCTAAATTGTTCCTTTAATATTCGTTATCTATTCACAAATTAAAAAATAAACCTTAGTCTTAGAGTATAACATAAAAACAACATTACAAAAATGTTGCGGCCTAAAAAAATCCTACAAAAATGTGTGATGCCGTTGAAAATAAAGACAAACAGAACAATAAACAGCCGACATGTGTGGTAGAGAACAATAATTTTTCAACAGAAGCAACCCACAAAGGCAATCAACACCATAAAACCCTGAGTGATGAACAGCAACAACACCTTGATAATTCATTGAAAAGCTCAATTTACGACTGGGATTCACCGAGTTCGTCTACAGGCACTGTCAAAAGAAGACCACATACAATTGCCAACTTTAAGTGCAGTCGTACAAATAGAAAAACCGCTGACAAACATGACAACGAAACCAAAGGAATAAACACCGACAACAATAATGTTGTTGCAGCCAAATGTCAAAACAAAAGCATATCAAAGCATCAAATAAAAACACACAACGTAGCAGGAAACAAAAAATCTTCAATAGCATTGGCAACATCAACTTCCCCACATACTTTAGCAAATATGCAAAAGTCTTCACGTTCCAGTAGTAGTAGCAATAGCAAAGAAAAATCTCTAAAGATACGTTTGAACAAAACATCAGATCGTAATGCCAACTCTACCTCAAACTCACCCACCCATACCTCCAACACGGCTAGTCCTTCACGGCCTAGCCAGGCCCAGGGGGGCACCATACACAAGTCATCGCACAAAAAAACCAAATATTCCTGCAATGAGAGTAATCGAGAAGCTGGAGCTACTCTCTTTCAAGATGACAATTATATGGAATTCGAATTTTTTGAGAGAGAAATTCCCAATAGGCAAATCCCCCAATTTACCGAGTTATTTAGAGATTTTCCCGTTAGCTATGAGACCACCACATTGGCATTACAATCCTCTACTTTACCCGCCAAGCCACCTAACCATAGGGATCCCCCACCACCCACGCCACCACCTTTGTCACAATTACCTTCCCGAAACCTAAGAATTAATGAAAATACCCAATCCTGTCCTTCTACACCCTTTCGAGGCAAAGTTGTTTTAAGTAAAAAAGAGCGCAAGGAATTAAGCAAATTAAATAAGCTGCAGGACACCGCTTGTTCGAACTCAGCCTCTAATATTAGAGGCTTAGAGTCTTCCGATACGCCTAACTCTAGTGTTCAGTCAAGTCCCTACAAAGGTCGAGTAACGGAATTAAAAAATTGCATAGCACGCATTAACTCCAAGGGACTATTTGCTTCTTTGCATCGCAACTCGCAAAAATCCTTAAATAATCAGACTTCCAATCAAGAAGAGCAAACCTCATCTTTCAATGAAATATCTCCACCGCCTCCAGCTCCTGAAAATAGTCCGCCAGGTTCCAATGCCTCCAACAATAATGATGCTGATTATACGGAAAAACTTAAAAATTTGCCGGTAAGACAAAGAAAGGCCCACACTTCTCATATGGATAATTATTGCCTCTTTGACCCCATGGATTTTGTCAATGAAAAAGCTTTAAGGAGACGGACGCATGAGTCGTTAAACATGGATTTGCCTTTACCTCAGCAACAGCAGGGCTTAAGAGATCCACTTTTTAGCTCAAGGCAAAATTTAGATTTTAGTGAAGAGGAGCTGGTGCCGGAGGTTATCTATGATGTGGAGAAACCTGAAATGGAAGAAGAAGAATTGGAAGTGGAGATGCCTCGGAATTTCGATCATCATAATTATTTTGTTATAGATCCAGAGGATTTTGAGGAAGAACCAGTTGTGGATATTGGAATACCCAATCCGTTTACGAATGAGCAGTTGGTACAAGCAAATTTAACTGCCCATAGCCAACCTACTTATGCCAATAATCCGGAAGATTTAAAAACTTCTGAGTCTTTGGAGAAACTGTTGAATGCTTTCGACTCAGCTCCCTCTATGTCCAATAGCCAGGAAAGTAAGGATACTAACACGACCACACACTCCACAACAACAACTATAACTACTCCGACAGCTTTGGTAGAATCCTCTACTTCCAGCAACTCTAACACTTCCTCCACCTCGAATACCTCTTCACAGACCACTCTACAGCGAACCAAAAAAAGGTTGACATTTCTTAACCTCTCACCCTTTCGTTCGCACAAAAACGTCAAAAATAGAGCAGAGCAGGCGTCACAGCCCAAGCCCGAAAGGGCAATGTCGGAACTGGTAACCTCCGAGCATATGTTTCACTTGCAACGCATGCTCTTAAGTGCCGACAACGTTTTAAGCGATACGCGTCCAATTAACGAAAATATCGAATTGAATTACGTTTTATTTAATCCGGGACCGGTACCGAGTCGTAATGTTCAGTATAAAATACGCAAACCAAGACCTCTTTCAACGCACAGTGATGCGGATAGTGGTTTTTTGAGCCCCTGTTCACCGGATGAGTTTTCAACGTTGAAATTCAATCCTGCCCTGTTGGTGTTACAGCAGTGCGATAGTGTGCAAGGATATATTGAGGTGAGTCAATTAAACCATAAATTTAATTTTTAATATTCCTTTAAAATTTTCCTTAAAAACGTTTGTGTTTAAAAGTTTTTGCAGAAAAAATTTCTTTATATAAGATTAAGTGCAAGAAAAAAACTAATTTATTTATTATAAAATACTATTTTTCGAGGATACATGATTAAAATAATATTTTTCATTCTTAACAACTTTCAGTTTCTGTTATCAATCTTAACATCTTTAAACTCTAAGCTTCCTATAAATTGTGAAAAACTAACCAAAATAAACATCAATTTTCCCTTTAAGCTTCTAATCAATGTATTGCCAGTAAAAGGATGTACAAATCTAACTTACTTGCCTTTGATGTTTCGTTTAGAAATCATTATTTAATATTTTTTAAAAATATTTTATCTCTATTCCCTGAAGACTAAAGCCAAAAAGAAAAGAAACTTATCAATATCTGCATATTTTAATATGACCCCCTAACATTATAATCTTAATGGCTTAACTTGAGATTCTAAACAAAACTCAAGATACATAAATACCAGAAAACGAGCAGAAGAGCAACGAAAAAAGCACAAATGAAGATGAAGATGAAGAGTAAATACCACACAATACACCACATAAGCCATATAAACATGCGAGTCTTAAAAAAAGCATTGGGAGATTATCTTAAAACATCTTGTTACCAAACTAAGCTGCTTAAGTAAAGCTCTCGTTACAACCCACTTTCTGACACACTAGTCTTATTTAAAAAGGGACTATTAAATGTGTTGCAGAAACAGCAAGGGAGAGACTGTCCTTTTCTTTATAATTTTTTTTTTCAATAAATTATTATAACCCATGAAAATTGCAATTTAGTAGCATTTAGGATAAAGATAAAAAATTATTATTTCTACAAATGTTTTTTTTTTTCAATAAAAAAACAACACACGAACACACTCACCCACTATACAAAACCTTAAACAGGACTCTAATTATTAAGGGCTGCTAAAGCAAAAAACACCATGTGTTTTCTATTTTGCTCCATTCAACAGAAGAAAAGGGGTGGTGATTTGCTGATAATTGCATAAACTTCTAAAGTGACGGTGTTTGATACATAAAGTTGCATTAACACCCCTAGTCTACTTACGAGTTAAGAGTGGAAAAATAAACACTTGATTTTTTCCTTATTTCGTTTTTGCTTATTGTTGTCAAATTTGGTGACTGTGTGCTTGTGTGTGTAAGTAAATTGTAAATGTGCATCTATTTTCCTTATTTTGTTTTTACAGCAAGATGTGTGTCGGTGTGTAACTTTATCTCCAGGGAGCAATCAATTCTTGTTTTCGTTATGTAACTTGAAACAAACCTTTTTAACACTTGTTCTCATATAAATGTGTATGTATGTAGGTATGTGCACATCTAAACGCGAATAATATGTACACAAGGATGCCTGCAGACTCACATATTTATATTTTAAAACATTCTAGCGAAATAAGCCAAATAAAGCAATTAAACACTTAGAAGAAAATGTTGGTATAAAAAAGTATAATATTTAGCATCAAATTAAAACACCTTTTCCTGGTAACTTTTAGCTATAGAAGTTTTTCATGAGAATAGTTGTTCGTGAAAAACTTTTTGTGTTTTTTAGAATTTTTTCTTATGACGAAGACTTTTTATTCAAATATTTTTTGTGAAAAAAACTTTTTCACTGGAGCCTTTCCTTAACCAAAAATTGTTTAAAGGCTTAAACCAATGATACAATTAAACAGGTAACCTTGCAACGCCAGCTGTTTCTTTTTAACAGCTTAGCGGTTAAACTCCATACATAAAAAAAATGTTTTCTCTTTCTTTTTAACATCGTAAATTAATAAAAAAAATCCTACCTGAATAATTGTATCTTGGCTTAAACCTTTTTGATAAATTGTGGCAGCCCTTGGAAAAATTTCTTTGTTTTATATAAAAAAAAAAATACTCTTTCTGGATTTAATAAAAAGTGCATATTTAAGGGAGATTTCAAGTCGAATTTATATCAGGTGGTCTCAGTCAATCAGCTGATTATTTTTTTGACTACGTAACTGTTAGACTTCATACATAAAAAAAATTTCTCTCTTGTCTTGTTAAACTAAAGGTCAAACTTCATATAAAAAAAATGGCAAACTAAGGATACCTAATATCACCTTTCGCCTTTTTTAAATAAGAGCTTTTAAGAGAAAATTATATTTGATATAATTTGATATATAATGTTTAAAGTTTTTTAAACTCTCGATTTGAACAAGATTAAATAAAAAAAATTAATTAGCGCTATTTTCCAAGAAAGCTGTTTTTGATTGAAGAGCATTTGTTATATATATATTTGCAAACTGGTTTTCCTCTTTTAACTTTAATTTTGATTAACATTTTTTTTCGAGTGGTTTTTGTAATTTTCTTCAAAAACAATGTGCTTCATTAGTTTGTCAACACGGTAGTTAGTTTTCACTTGATGTTGATGAGTTGTTTTTCCATATCGTCAGTGTGTTTTAAAAAAGAGAAACAACACCAAAAAACAAGATAAATTTGTTTTTTACTCCCTAAAACTTGTTATTTATTGTCAACATTTGTTGAACCAACTAAGAACATGAATGAGCAGCATATGGGCACAAGGTTTTCTTTAGCTTCTTCTTCAGCCATTTTAGTGAAACATGTAAAAACCTTTAAAGTCCCGAGAGTCTTACGGAAGTCTAATTTTTTAACATTTTTCTTTTATTTTTCGCACAGATGTGAACACCCACTTAAAAAATATAATTTTTCTTTTATCTAAATATTTTCCAAATTTTTTCTTATTGTTGTTGCTGTTACATAAAAAGAGAAAATAAAAATAAACGTTTCAAGTTACTTAAGACAGGGCTGAAAGAAAAAAAAAATGATGGAGATAAAATTGAATTAAAATTTTAGTTTGATGAAAATTCGCAATTGCCATTTAGTAAACGAACGCACTTTGCAAAAACTAAGTGGTTGTTCTCATAGAGAAAAAGCTTTTAAATAAAAATAGTCTTTTGTTGACAATTGTTGGCTGCTGATGCTCGTTTGTGCTTTTAGTTTTGTGTTTTATTGTTGTAAAGAAAATTGCTGATGACATGTTACTGAAGCCACTACTCAATACTCCTTCCCTCTACCCCGCATTAGTTCGAGAGTATTAGTAACAATAATGTCACTATTCTGCACAAGTGCTAGTTAACTGTAAATGTGTGTCTGTGTTGCAATTGACATAAATGTTTAGTATTATGTTACCAAAGTGTTAATGATACTTAACAATTTTTGCTGTCAAAACGCCCTAAAAGTGGAATGTTTGATGATAAGAGAGCAACTATTTTATCTGGCACCCAAAAAGGGGGTCAGAGTTCAAAAAAGTTTTTTTTGTTGATTTTTGATGAATTTATTAATTCTGACAGAGATGATTTGAAAAAAATAAATAAAACAAAAACATTAAAGTGAATGGGGCCACGAAAAAGATTGCTTAATATTTTCAGTAAAGCACTATTAATGAGTCTTACTCTATAAAAAAAAAATCATTGGAAAACATTTTAAAATAATATTCTATTAGCTTTGATTTTTTTTAAAATTTCATTATTATATTTCCCTTAATTCACAAGTTTTTTTTTATGATTTTTACCACAATTATTACAAAAACACTGCATCATTTCATTCTTTATTACAGCAGCTTCATTTTGCTGTGTAATTTAATACATATTTAATATTCTTCATTAAAAAATTGTATTTTTTCCAGATTTTGATGTCTCTCTTCTACCTTTTGCATAATTATGCTTAACAGCCTTAAAGTTGGCTTCACATTTTTATTACAGCAAACTCTCTGGTAGTATTTTTCTTCTACCTTATGTGTATTATTATATGCAGTTTATAAACTCATTATATGAAAATTATCTACCATCATTAATTGCATTTAAATTTAAAACATTTTTTTTTAACTCAGCAGCTTCTGCTTTTGCTTTTATGTGCAATCTGAGTATCGCATATCACTGTCTTTTATTATTATTATTAAATATCGTAATTTTTTTTGTCGTTTGTTGTAGTATTATGTTTAACTTAAATGATATTCATTCAATTTATTTTATTACATTTCTCTGATGGATTTTTCATTTATGAAAAAGTGGCTTATATTTTGTTGACTGCAGTAAAAGAAAAAACAATTTCGAATTTTGAAAAAATGAAGAAAAAAGAAGAGAGCTTAAAATTTTAAAAAATATATATTTTAAAATCCTAGTTAGAGGTATTTATGTTGTTTCTCCTCAAGGGTTTTAGAATGCCAAAACCTCATGCCATATATTTTTATAAAAAACTTCAGACAAAAACTTTATTTATTTGTTTATATTTTTAAAACTAATAACCCATTTGGTATGTTGTTTCAACGTCTATATGACTGGGTTTTTCTGTTTTCTATTTATCTTCTACTTATTTTTAAAAAAATTGCAAAACTTTCAAAATACATTTATCTCATTATTATGGTTGAAAAAAACATTACTTTTTTTACATTAAGGGAATAGTAACTATAAATATAAATAAAATTTTGCTTTAAACCCACTTTATTTGCCCCTCAAAGTAGGCAGGAGTTTAAATGTAGCCATAATCCCTTTAGGTCATCATTATAGCCGGAAAAAACATTTATTTTTATTAGGTAATAAGTAAAAGTATTAAGGTCGGTCAGGCCCAACCACAATATATAAAATAAAAAATAATTTGTGCTGAATATTTATTCAACATAAGATATATTTCAGCTAAAGGTTTATGAAAGCATAATAAATTTCGAAGTGTGACCTTTGCAAAATTTTGTAGATTTATTTAACAAAAAATTCTTTTCTAGAGCGTTCTTAAGCCTATTTTACTGGAAAAGAAAGAAATTGTAATGACGATAGTGCAGGGCAAAGCATATTTTTTTAACAGGCAGTCTTAGTTAAACAGTTTTCTCGTCAATAGTTTTCAATTTCAGCTGGCAAACCTCATATACAACAAACAGACGTGCGCCAAGATAGTGTCGATTTTAGGAATTAAAAAAACCGAAAACATTTTTTCTAGGATTTTTTTTTTGGTTTCCCCGAAATAGCCAAAAAATCGTTGCTGTTTTTCCCAGGAGACACAGGTTTCCGCCCGGCAAAAATCGTATATATTATGAAACTAGACCATAATAAGAATAAAATGAGCATATTTTGGACAAAATCGCCCGAGCCGTTTTCAAGAAAACTGGCTTTAACCAAATTGGCCAAAAAAAAATCGTTGCTGATTTTTCCCAGGAGACACAGGTTTCCAAAATATGCTCATTTTATTCATATTGTTGTCTAGTTTCATAATATATACGGTTTTTGCGGGACGGAAACCTGTGCCTCCTGGGCGCACGTAACAAACAGTTTTCTCTTTTTCCTCGCTTGTTTCATTAAACTTCATAAATAAAATTTAACCAAAAATTTTCTTGAAATTTTCTCACCTCATACGCCTAAAAGTAGGCAATAGTTCATAATTATTATTTGAAATTACCTATATTTAAAAATACTCTAAATCTTTGATAAAGAAATAAGTTCAGGGGGCAAATTACGGCATTCGATATCGATCAAAAATAAAAAATTCTAACTGGAATTGCAATACCAAGTGTAAAGAAAACTCTATCGATCGAAAAAATCTCGATCGGCATCGAATGCCGTAATTTGCCCCAATTTTTATTTTATAGTTTAACACAAAATGTCTCAAAAACCTCTCTATTAGCTCATTGGTTTTTAAAACAATTTTTACTTGTTATCTAAAATATACAGCTTTATGCAGTAAAATTTGCGCGATATACATTTTTATAATAATAATTTCCTCAATTTCCGCTAATGCATAACATATATTTTCCACATATTTGCGTATATTGCAAAAATCTTAATTGTCACGTGTTGTACACACCACAAACACGATTTGGTTGCCAACCAAATAAAGTAGCAATAATAATAACGGCAACTGAATCCTAACACCCATCAAAACAAAAACGACTCATCTGAAGCGTGCAAATTTTAAATTAGTTCACCCAACAACAAACACCCTTAATAAAACAACTACAAATGCAATATTTACAGGCATTTAGGTAGAGAGAATATATTAGGAAATCCCATAAAAATGTTCCTCTTAAAAGATATACAAATTCAGTTCAACAAGCAGACGCACTTTGATGTTAAACATAATGGGTATATTCTTTTAGACACTAACAAAAGGCACAAGATTGTTAACACAGTCAAGTGCAAGAAGCGCTGAAAGTGATTAAAAGCCCGAACCTTTTTGGGGTTGAAAAGTAAAATTTCTTTTAATTTTTCAAAAAGCCTTAAGTGTCACTAAAAATGTTTACAACAATCGCGTTATTTGGAAAAATGCATTGGAAATGTTTCCTTCTTCGTATTTAACCCCTAAATTAAGGAATAAAAAAAAGACTCAAACATATTTATTTCTGTTGTTTATGTATTTGGTGGAGTTCATTTCGGCTCAGCTGGATTTCTCACCAATATAAGTTACAAAATAATGTTGTACTTATTAGCTGTACAACAGCTACAAACAGTTATTTTGATTTCATAGTTTTTCCAACCTTAAGCAAGCAATGCGCTGCCTCTGTATGGGTGCATGTTTATGTCTGCGTGCGTTTTATAGAATTCTGGCATAAGGTAATCCTGGCGATTATCGTCGTGTGACTTTATGATTTATGACCGCAATAAAATGTTTCTCTCTATTATGTCCCATTGTGTGTTCTTTTTTTTCTTTTTTTTTTGAAAATTTTATTATAAGAATGTTTATGTTTTTCTTTCAAATAAAATCATTTTAAGGTTCACTGCACAGTTTCTTTAAAATAATATTTAACTTTCTTTTCGTATAATGTGTGGTAAGCATGAAACTTTTATTTTATAGGAAAGAAAACAAAAGTTATTAATAAAAGAAAAATTAATTATAAGTCAGCCCTTAAAATTTAAAAGAATTTGTCAACAAATGTTAGAGAATCAAAAAGCTTAAGTTATAACTAATAAGGTAAAGTCTAAAATAAGGCATATCCCAATAGAAGTACAATTTTTTTTAAATATATCTTAAATACTATATTCGATTAAAAGTATAAAAATATAAATTTTACTGTATGATTTTCCATTTTAATAGTTTAACAATATTCCTTATAATA
The DNA here is from genome assembly GCA_003055125.1 of Paykullia maculata. Taxonomy (NCBI): domain Eukaryota; kingdom Metazoa; phylum Arthropoda; class Insecta; order Diptera; family Rhinophoridae; genus Paykullia; species Paykullia maculata. Next base: position 19,234 of record NDXZ01013435.1, read on the forward strand.
GAAACTTCTTTAAAAGGCACCCCAGCTTTATTTATTTTCTACCACGTCTTTAATTTAATATTCCTTCTTTAGTTAGGCAAGAGTTTTATCTATTTTATCAGCTTTAACAAGCTTTTTAACTAATTTATAATATGTATTTTGTTTTATATTTTTCTTACAAATTTCTCGTCAGAGTGCGTAATTTTAAAACACATAAAACAAATGAATAGTTATTCATTGTGTAAGAATTTAACAAAAGAAGATTGAAGAGAGAGGAAGAGAGAGAAAACATATAAAATAAATAAAAATTGCTTAAGTTTTTATTTACGCTTCGTAAGTATTTACATTTAAAATTATTACTTGCTGTTAGTTACTCCTCTATGCTCTTCTTTGCTAGCAGCAGTGAATAAATGTTTTTCCCTCTACTAAACTCTACAATTTATTTGCACCGTAGTGACAGTTTAATGCAAGATACTCTTAATATTTAACATGACAGCTATAAAATGCATTTCTTTTCTACTGAGCTATTTCCTCTTATTCTACTACTTTTTAAAGCATACTTTAAGGAAAAAATATAGAAATAAGAATGGAAATAAAGAAACGCATATTTGTTTACACAGTTTGAGTTTTAGTTTTAGTTTTGAAAAGTAAATAAACTAAAGCATATTTACATTTTAAGAGATAAAAGAAATTTTGCAGCATAATTTTAGGATAATTCATGGTAAATAATTTATATGATTTCTGCTGCTGGTTATTTGAAAAATGTACATTTACTTAAGCAAACATTTGTTCAGAAAACATTTTTTAAAAGGATTATTATTTGTTTCATATAAACAAATATTTTTTTTGTTCTCCTTTATCGTCTAGTTTAATTTATGGCCAATTATTGCATTAATTCCCACCATTATTTATTAAACAAAACGTCGCATGACATTAGCATTCCTTTTTGCCACTACAAAATTGTGGGAACTTAAACCAGTGTGTTGTTTTTGGCTTTAAGTCTTAAGACCAAGAGGCAAAAAAAAACGAATTCTTTCAAACTATTTTTGCACCCACATTATAAATTTTTCATTGTGTTATCGTAACATCCCCTAAAAACCTATAAACCCAGTTAAATACATGTGTTAGTTTGGGTGTGTGCGTGTTTTTCTAGGATTACATGTTAGTTTACATACAATATAGTTTTTTTTTCTTGTTATGTTTGTTTTTCTCATTGATTGTGTTTGTTTAGTTTGTTTTTGTTATTTGTTTAATATTTTTTTTTAACAAAATTTTCTTTTTCCCTAGAGTTTTGGGTTGTTTTTTTCAGAGGGGACACTGAAGCCATAATTGTTTTGTTCTATATTTTTTTTTTTTGCAAATCCTGTTTTGATAATTTTCAGCTGTGTCCAGGGATACTTTTTGAGTGTTAGTTTGAAGCTGGCAAATTTATTGTCAATTGTCTTGTTTAAGGAAACCTGTTTGAAATATTTTTACAATAAACGATTTTGCAATAATTTCCCAAGAAACTTAAACTAAGCTTTACATCAAAGTTTTAAGGATATGTTAATGATACACGTCTTTCAAAAGACATATTTCATCATACTTTATATCCTATAATTTTTTTATGTCCCCAAACTAACGCAACATTTGCCTACTTTTTTGCCAACCCAGAAGGACCAATGGAATTAGTGATGCTAAAAATACTGGTAATTTACTCACTTAAGATTCCCGACTACATTCGTAAAAAGTTAAGCTGACACAAGAATTAAAGAAATGGGAGTTTGCTTAATAGATTATTACAATTTCTGAATTTTCGAGCCAAATCATTCTAAGCAATGAAGCACATTTGTAAATCGTCAAAATTGGCGCGTTTTGGTTTTATAGAAGGTTATTGTCGAAAAATAAATTTATTGATAACTTGTCGTTATTTCACGCGGGGTTTGAGTTGAAGACATCATTGGACCATACTTTTTTTAAAATATGGCTAGAAACCCAGAGATTAGTGCTCGTATCTTGATATGATAGCCCCTGCCTTTAGTGTAATTACATGCTCTAAGTTCTTGAGGTAATGTTTTTCTCTCGTCAAATATTCCTAATTCTTACTTTAGATTGACCCCAACATTTTCTTTTAAATAAATCCTCAGTTTTGGAATTCAAACTACATTTGTATCTCTTAAGCACATGTAGATTTATTCCCTCTTAAGTGCTGCTTGCGGGATTTTCTGCCTCTATTTTTATTTGACAATATAAGCCAAAGGATTGATTATTAATTTTTCCACAAAAAAAAACATTTGTTATTCTGGGATTTTTAAATTTACAATTTTTTCCATTCATCAAAAACAACTTTTAGTCCTTCTTGTTTTTAACTTTATTAATGATGGCAAATCATTCCCATTATTCATTTCGTTTAGGTTTCAGATTTTGTTTCTAACGTTTTTTTTCTTTGTTTGCTTTTGCTTCAAAGTCAACTTTGAAATAAAGATAAACATTTGATGCTTAATTTTGCTAAAACAAAAACTTTTTTTTTGTTTTGTCTTGCCTTGTTAACTAATGGGGTTGTTTTGCTTAAAAACTTATGTTTATGTTAGAAAAGTTTCAAGTGTGAGAAATTATAAGTTTGATTGTTTAGGCTAAATAACAATACAAAAATATATGTAGAAGAAAAAACAAGTTTTGTTTGTTTTTCTTAAAAAAAAATTGTTTATTTTAGGCTAAAGCGAAACCAAAAATGTATTTAATAACAAAATACAAATGAGATTTAGAAAACTTTTGATTTGTGCAAACTTGCCTAAATAATCAATTGTAAATAATAATTGTAGTTTGAAAGGAAAAGGGCCTTTCTCTTAATTAAAAAAAAAAAAACATAAATCAAAGAAATTTTCAATTGTAAAATAAAATTCTTTTAAATTATAAACATCTTAGCCCTAATATTGGCTATTGATTTGATTTCAATATGTTTATTATGAAATTCGTAAAAGTTTGCT
>NDXZ01013438.1:464-12954 GCA_003055125.1 Paykullia maculata
TTTTTTTTTTTTTTTATTTTTTGTTACATAATTTGCCAAAAAATTATCATAAAATGTCCACAGTTATCGATCTTAAATTTTTTTTTTTATAAAATCTGATTATTTAATTTGCTTGCAAAAATAGCTGCTTTTATTTATAACATTTTGGGTAAACCCTTTTCTGTATTTTACTTTTTTTTAATACCAATAAGAATTTATTAAAAAATAAATGAAACAATTCTCTTATCAGTGTTTTTGTGTTTTAATTTTTCCAAACATTTGAAGTAGTTTTAAAATCTACTTAAATCTCTTAAAAGTCCCTAATTTTAACACATTATAAACACACGTATGTATATGCGGAGACTCCAATACACTCATCAGTGTTACCAGAATGACAGCAAAACAAATTTGTTAATTTGGCATTAAAAAGAACCACGAAGAAACTATGTATAGGAATATAAAAGGGTAAACATACTTATGCATATATCTGATCTGACTATTATATTTCCCTTTTTTAAGTAAGAAGTTCATAATGGCTTTGACGAAACTGGTAAAGTCATTTAATGGCACATCATTTGCCTTGTATTTTTATTATAGATTGTAAAACTTATGAAGATATTGATTTGATTTTAGGAATTTAATGGTATGTGAAACACACAAATTATATTGCAGAGATTTTTTTTAGTAAAAAATAGTTTTCTTGAAACCGCTGATTAACTTTCACGTAGTTTTTTTTTATTTACTGAAATTCAAACCATTGGTTTGCAATACACTTAAGAGCATAACAGTTAACCGAGTGTTTAAAAAAAAGCTTGGCTTACATTATAATTTTAAAGAACAAGCCTTAAGGCTAAAATTTCTAAATCTAAAAAAATGATAAACTGGCAACACTGGTATTTATACAATCATGCCAATACGAAAGGCAAAACCACCCTTAAAAAAACATGACAAAGGATCAGATGTTAGTTTTCCCAACAATATCAGAAATCTACAATAAAAATTCAAAGAAGAGAAACGATCGCAACACCCAACTAAAACTCGACGACTCTGACACGAAAGCCAACCTAGGGGATGAAAAGTCACCACATATTATCAATACATAGAAAACCTATACACACGTGAAACAAAAACAGAGATAATATGTAACGGTATAAGTAAAAGCGCCGATATAGGAAACATATTTTAAAACACTCATTCATACATAAATAAATAGGTTGTCATTTACATATGTATGTATGTAAGTACGAGTAGGGTAGGAAAACGGGAGACGAGACAATAAGAATTTCAGTTTTTTTAAGTGGCATTTTGAATCGTTTTTTTTTTGTGTTACCGTGTATGTGTGAGTGTGTGAGAGAATGTCTATATGGAAAACAAAATAATGTTTTTACTTTTATGCTGCCAACGTTCTCATTTTTGTGTGTTTTTGTTGTTGTCTACAACTACGTTGGCTGCATCCTTTTGCGCCAGCAGCAGAATTCTACAATAATAAATACATTTTGATGTATGTATGTATTGTTTGATGTTGTTTCTTATTTTGTTCGACTGTGTGATTAAAGGTTTTCGATTTTTATTGTACTCACATAACTCGTGTTGCAATAGCCATGTTAGTCAGTCAGTCACTTAGTTATTCAGTTCCTGAAGTCATTTCCGTTGGTAGGAAGTTTGTTGCAAGAGACGCCCCATGACATTTCTTTACCAGACATCAGGCACGCGACACATATTGCAGCTTACATCAAGACATCTGCTGCTTTCCATACAAACCAACATCATTTTCCAATTACAATTTGAGTAAAAGAAAATTCGTGTAATTTTACATCGATTGTAGTTAGTCAGTTGACATTTAGAACTCCAACAAACAACAACGCGAAGCGGGACTAGGAATACGAAAATTGTGCAGAAAGAATACAAATTCTAAAACCAATTTAAGCTTTTTTCAAAAAAGCTTAAACAGTTCAATGACATCTCTAAGTTTATTAAATTACAGTAATATATCGTCGGGCTTAGTTATGAAAGAGAATAATCAAAACCCGGTCTCTAATGGAGGTGGGAATGCTAATAGTATGAATAAAACGTTTAACAAAATTACGGTGCAAAATGTTTTAAGTGAAAATAATGGCAGCTCCTTAAATATAGCTAATGCCAATCCTAATGCTATAGTACGAAAAATAAAGGATTTTGGCATGATAGGATCTGTAAATAACGCAGCAGGAGCGGTCAGTTTAAATATGAATCCACTTAAAAGACCTTTAATTGGGAATAAAAAAGATCAAAAATCTGAAGAAAACAAAACGACTTCCTCAGCTAGCAAAAAGTCTAAACTGACTAAAGAGGAAAGGGCAGTCATACGTTTAGCCAAAAAAGCAGCAAAAGAGAATTCCAATGCTGTGAAATTGAACTCTAAAAATCAACCGCTGGCTGTGCTACAGCCAATTAAAATTCACGGTACACCAGGACGCAAGGGATTGCCTTTGCCCCAAGCAGTAGCTAGACGCAATGCTCGTGAACGCAATCGTGTTAAACAGGTCAATAACGGTTTTGCGGCCTTAAGGGAACGCATACCCGAAGAGGTAGCTGAGGTGTTTGAAAATCAAAGCAATAATAAAGGCTCGGCGAAGAAGCTTAGTAAAGTGGAAACTTTGAGAATGGCTGTGGAGTACATACGCTCTCTAGAACGTTTACTGGGCTTTGATTTTCCAGTACGTGCTGGCCTTCATAATACCTCCAGTGGTGAGGATAGTTTCAGCTTAATTAAAGATGAGTTTGAAAACTATTCACCCACAATGGATGAGAATTTTGATGACTCCATAAGTCACTATGATAATGAGGAATTTTTTTCCGCCAGCACCTGTCGTCAACTGCAGGCGCAATTATCCATATCATCAACTGCACAAATTTTACAGCAGGTTGATATGTTACCTAATATTACTACACTTAATGGGCTGCAATATATAAGAATTCCAGGGACGAATACCTATCAACTATTGACTCCGGATATATTTGTAGGTACGGTCTCCTCGCCACCATCTTCCACAATCGATGAAGAGCATTTCAATACATTAATTGACACTAATTGTATTAGTCCTTCATCATCGTCATCACTGCCAGCCATAATGCCACAAATGCAGCAGCAACAACAACAAGCAGCTACAGCTGAACAACAATCACCTTCACCACCATTAATTAATGCAACTAAGGTAATAAGAAGGGTACACGATACAGCACCTGTCTTCACAACAGCCACTAATGAAGAAAATATAAACGAAGGGCCCGCCATATTATTATCATCATCATCTACTGCTTCTACATCATCAACGACATCATTATTATTATCGCCCGTGCCACAAAACCAACAACAGCAAATAATACCAATATCATCATCGTCATCATCATCCCCCAGCACAAGTCCAGTATTACATCAACAGCAAATGTTAACATTATCACCTGCCGCAACTAATAATCAACAGCAACTACACCAGAACTTAAGACAAACGTGTGCCGCTAATCAACTACAACAACAACAAGAATTTCTACTACCAAACTCAACTAACCAACAAATAGGGACGTTGCACATGATTAAACAGGAATATGATGAACCCTCAACTAACATTTATCAACAAACATCACCTACTCAACCGAAGCAGCAGCAACAGCAACAGCAACAACAACCTTTGCACCTCTTTCCCTCTGCCATGTCTCCACCTATGGAACGTCAAACACCCACTACCTCAACATCAGCCTCATCATCATCAAACACCTCCTCACATTTGCTGCAAACATTTTTCTCACATGAACAAAGTTCTTCATCCTTTTACATTTTGAAAAAAGAATTCGATAGTGTCCTCTTAGATTCTTCCCACGGCTCCAATGTTCTGTCCGATGAAAGCATGATTGAGGCGATTGATTGGTGGGATGCTCATACACCCAAATCAGAAGGTGGTTCACTAATGATGTAAATCAAAATATGTTTTAGACACTTTTGAAAAGACTTCTGAAAAATTGTGTTTCGGAAATAAAACAAAATTAATCAAATCGTAGCCCAGAACCAGCTTAAAAATTCGTATTTTAGACAACAAATGCAGTATTCTGCTTATGTTTCTAATATGTATAAAAAATTAAGTTTTTGTTTGATACCAAATATATAATTTTTTTCAAATACATGTTTTTCCCGTAATGTACATAAAAACCTTTTAGTTAAAATATTTATAGTAATAATAATTTGAATATAAAAAAAGACCAAGGGCCTTTACTTAAATAAGAATTGTATTATTGAAATTCTTTATGTTGAATTATTTAAAATAAATATATTTAAGAAGAAGTTTTTCTGGTATGTATTACTTTATTATAAACAAGTTTTAAATTTATTTTTAATATATATATAGCATCTTTATAGTTTTTTAATAATTTATATATTTTTTTTTAATCCAAAGCAAACCAAACAAACCAAATTCTATTTTATTATTAAGACAACTTTTATATAATTTTTTATTTTTTATGTATGAATTTTACTTACGAAAATATTGTTTTAAAAAGATTTATGAAATAAACAAACAAAAAATATGATTTTTGTTAAGAAAATTTTTATTAAATAAAAATTATACAACATAAATAAACGTTTTAAACTAAAACCAATGAATTTTCATTTAACCTAAAACCTGTATGTACTAGAAATGGGAATATGCTAAAAATAGCGAAATTTTTTGCAATATTAATCTCCGTCGAACGATTTGAAAATATAGATACATCGATATTTCTCTCGTAAATTTATAAAATACAGGAAAAACGAACTTAATATAAAACAAGTAATCTTATATTCCCTTTAATACGTGTATTTATGTGTGTATACCTATGTATTTACATGTCCGAAAAGTATTAAGAGTCTTAGAAAACTTGATATTTTTTATGATATTAATTTTAGTCCATATAGGTTTTTCGCCCATATCTTTGCAGATTCTGGGTCAATTAGTACATTTTTTTCAAATATCCCAAAAAGGCATGTCTTACGCACAAATATAACAATTTTTGTGTAAAAATAAGTTTTTTTTTTTATTATATCTCGTTAGTTTTTTTTTAAAACTTCCCAATTGGCATGTCTTACCCACAAATATAATAGTACAAATAAAAAAATTGGTAGTCGTCCCTTGTACCCTTGTCACCTGTGGTGAAGAGTATAAAAAGAATTATTATTTTATTGATGTGTAATGATGTTTTACATAGAAACAGAAAACTATATTTGTGGTTGAAGTAAGGAGTAACGCGCTGTAAAAATGTAATTGAACCAGTAACTATCAGATACTAACATAAGAAGCACCCTCTGTTTGATATGTTCACCTGTCAAACGGTTTCTACTATCAAGTATTGTCAGATTTATCGCTTAAGCAACTCTTTCCGAAGAAGAACAGGCTTCAGGAGAACAGGCGTGAAATGCTGGACACACACAACTTCACATCTTAAATGCTTTGTTAAAAATACGTTAAAAACAAAAAAAATGTAATCGAAATATTATCCACTAAATTTTCATTTTTTTAATAGTTCTAACGTAACGACGTAAACATTTTGGATATTTCAGAAACAGAGTTAAAAAATTCGAAACAAATATGCAAAAAAAAAATTGCAATACATCGATATATTGTTAAGTAAAATATGGACGATATATATCGATTAATTTTAAAAAAATATCGATATAATAATATATCGATATATTTTCCCAACCCTAATATGTATACTATATATAGAAAAAAGTTTAAAGATTAGATTATAAGATATAATTTATAGAGGTCTATATGTACCATTTTAAGTTAACGTTATTTTTAAATGAAGAGCTAAGACCAATAAGGTACCGACCAATGAAAATGACTATTTTAATTTAAATCATTAGATGCGTATTTAAGAAGAGTAGTTCGAAATTGTAGGTCGCCAAGCCCCTTCATCATTGGGCAATAGTAGTGGTATACAATATGATTTTGCTTCATGGAAAAATATGTTTTATTTTAATATTACTAATTTTTATAATTATTTTATTTTATGAGTGAAAAGACAAGAAAAAAACTATTTGTGTTGTTGTTACAACAAAGATGAACACCACATTTAAGGAATTTGGTTAATTGAGTTCCAGTTTTGTACAACCTGCAACGTCCTTCACAGCCTAGTACCCAGTTTGAACATATCGCTTGGAATTAGGGGGTGTTGCTGTAACTCTGTACTTTTTCGAACCATGTATCGTCCCAATTTGACAATTTTGTCTGTTACCGTATCTATTCAACCGGAAATGGGCCTCATCGCTGAAGATAATTTTTTTTGAGAAATAAAAAATAAAACAATTTTATCATTTGCACGTGTTTTTAAACGCTATATCCGCCCATGGTGATTTCCTCCAAAAGTTCAGTTTCAGTTGCCCACAAGCAACATCTATATTTTGGAAAATCCTCACTTCTACAACAAATGTACATCGGAAATAATATTTTTCAATGTTTATAGAATAAAATTTAACAATAATTTTTTACTTTTCATAGTTATTATTAAAAAACCATTCACTGTTATTATTAAAAAACCATTCACCATTGACTGTAATAAATAGCACTCTAAAATTTTTCTGCAATTGCACATTATTGAAAATAAATATATATGTATGTACCTGAATTTTGCATGCTGTGTTTTTTTTCAAATTCTTAAAACATTAACCTTTTAACCAAAAAAAGATACAAATCATAGCTGGTGCTAAAAGATCTCAAATAGGTGAAATTGCCCACAGGCAACTTTGGAGTCGAAAGGGTTAAAAATGCCACCATAGTGGGCAAGGGTATATACGCAATATGTATATAACCTTGCCACATACATACATATATTATATATGTATGTTTGTTATTTCGTTTGAGTTTTTCTACAATATTCATTTGCGACACTATAAAGTATATGAGTTTATATAAGTCCATTTAGCAATGTCCGTCTGCAGTGTTTTGGTTAAAATCAACTTCTTGTAGCTCCCAAAGGTAACTCTTCCCTCTCTCCAAAATTCATAACCTTTAATTGATAATTTAAAAAAAATTGTAAAACAGCTGTCAGTAGTACTTACAAATTGGAATGATATTAACAACCGTAACGTTTGAGATGCCAGCTGGCAACTCAACTTTAGTTTGGTTGTTACCTAAAATCCACCCACTACAATTATCTCTATTATTTAAAAAACTCTACATTCCGCTCTATATGAAGTTTTGCATATAATTAATTTTAATTATTTTCAAAATCTTTCAGCTTGAAAAATAATTAAATGTAAAAATTATACTGTTGCTAACATGTTTTAATAAAAAAAAAATTAAACTTGAAAACCTAGATGTGCACTTATTAATAACAAAACAGTCTTAACGTCTGCTTCTTTGTGAAAACCAAAATTTCTAAATAAAAAAGTATTAAAATTTATACTTGTCAAACTTTTAAAGAAACTTGTAAAAAGAAACACCCCTTCATAAACTTGCATATATGATTTAAGTAATATACAAAAGAAATAAAAAGCAATGATTTCTTTAGAATATAGCCTGTTTCCTTAAATAAGCGAAAATAAAGGATCTACACACACACACACACACGCACAGACTCTTATTCTTAACAATACAAAACGACAAGTTCTTTTCAAGTAGAAACTTATTTACCTGTGTTTGCGTCTATTGTCAAAAGAACTGCTTTTATTTTAAATATGCGCAAAAAAAAAAACAAAAATTTTTTAAACAATACTATAAAAGTATTCATTCAACTATATGAAACCCTTGGTTTTGTTACGTTTTCTTTATCAAAACGAACAAAATAAATTTAATATTAAAAAATTTACGCAAAATGTGTATACACACACCCCTTTTCTTAGGGGAACGCAAAACAATAAAAGAAATAAAATTTTGACAAAATTCAACATGTCAAAAAAGGACGTTACCAAGTCATTGTGTCAAGAAAGTTTCTAAAAACACAAAAACAAATATTGCCATGTAGTTGACAAAAAATTTGATAAGAATGAAAAAGGATATTTTTCAATGTTCAAATATATACTTAGAAGTGTACATACAAGTATTTCTCTACCATATCAGGATCATTCAAGGATCATGAATCCCAGGAAACATCAAATGTAGAAGAAAAAATATATTTATTTTATAGTTTTAAAATTACTTATAATTTCGTATGTTTGAATGCAAATTCATTGTCATTAGTTAACCATTTCTAAACTCAAATGGGAGGCATTGTTTAACTAATACTTCATATTCCCTTTTTTTAACTACAAATTTTAATATATGAGCCGTTTATTTTGAAAGTGGCATAAGTCACTTTTTTTTAAGTCGAGATTTTTTTTAAAAATGAGAAGATACCGTTCAATTGTATTTAGTGTTGCCATTAACTCGATTTTTTTGAAAAAGTGACTTATGCCACTTTCAAAATAAACGGCTCATATGTTAAGGTAACCCTATCAAATTTTTCAATTCCAATATTGGCACATTGCTAAAGCCTATCTTTAGGCAACACACATTGGCTTTGCCAACTAATATTTAGCCAATGGCTCTCGGTGGGTAAACCAAGAGCTGTGAATAAAATATAATTTGCTAAACTATTGCCATTATTTAACTAACGACAGAGAATTTGGGCATAAGAACGTTTGCGATATATTTTTTAAAACTTTATTTTCATTACAGTCACATATGACACATTTGTTTTTCTTTTAGTGTGGAATTGTACAATTTGATTAGTTGTGATAATAAATATTACACATTTATTAAGTTATGAAATGAAACAAAGTAAATCCATACTATTTTCTAAGTGTAATACAACGAATGGTTTTTCGTTCATACAATTTTCTCTTAATGCCGACCAAGTTCATATTCGCGCCTATACTTCATTTGTTATTCTCACATTAAAATGTGTGCTGGGATATTTTATTTAACCATATGGTAAGCACATACAAATACACAAACACATACACTTTCGTAGAGTTAAGGTGAACCTTTTAAAAAATCCGTTATAAACTTGATTTAGAAAAGTTTCTTTTTATAGGTACTAATGAAAAAATAACAATTGAAATTTTTTTAAAAGCTTTAAGGGAATGATAATATAAATACATATAAAAGAAATAAAAAAAAAAATATTATATAAAAGAAATATATGTATACAAAAACAGCTGATCCGAAATTGTGTATATCTATTAAATACCATAAACCATGAGTAAGTGATGTCAACTAAATAAACTCAGTAAAATTGTTTATATTTTATTTAAATATATTTTCTCAAATTATTAAAGAGAGATATTAAAAGTATGTATATAAAAAACAAAATGGCTCTCCAACTTTGTGTGCATGTTATAGTTAAAGTGTTACAACCAGCTTCGTTAAATACTTTTAGTTTAATAAAAAAATTTTCTCACACTTTAACTCAACGAACCATATAAGAATATTTTTTTATAAAACACCTATACAATATCATATAAAACTGTTTTAAAGCAAACTAGGATAGAAAACAACCATATGGTCTGAAACACCCAAATCTAAAAATGTTGTTATTTGGGCGCATTGGTGGTGCTACATACATACATACATACATACAACCCTATATAATTTAGCAACTGAACACTTTCCAGATCAAAACAATTGAAATAAATAATATTTATGTGCGAAATATTAACGAACCGTGTAACTTGTTATTGTATTAAGCAATTAATTTATTGTTCTTTTTCAAAATGCAATACGTGGGGAATAAAACTGAGAACCATGTTTTAATAAAAGAAAGATATGTAAAATATTGAAATAATGCCTTAGAGAAATTTTTAGTTATCAGACATTTTTAACCAGAATTCTTTGAAAATGTTTATAACAAAAGGTATTGATTGCAAAAATTTCTTTAAAACAGACTACAATATACAGTGTACAATGAATGACTTCTAATTCAAGGCAATTAATTAAGGCAAGTTTTTAATTAACGAAATTTTTTCAATCAATGATTTCAATAAAACTTCTTCTAATTTTCTTTGACAACATAAGGGTTTATTTAAGATTTATATCTGATACCCAGAATAAGTTAATAGAAATTTTTGTTTTTGAAAATCTAATAAATAACGTTTATTCTTTAAAAGAAAAACTAATTAGGGTGGGTTTGTTTTTCATGTCCTGCCACATAAAATTTAAAATATTTCTTAAGTAACATAAGGAAATTGAAAAATAAAATAACTTGTACGAACTACAAACAAAAATGTTTTTTTTTTGTCAGTGCTCTAATACAAATGATCACGGTGATCACAGTCAGACTTTGAGTCATATGGTTGCTGTTTATCGTTCCTTTGCCATTGATAGTCATTTCCATAAAAACTCTTTGGGGTTTCTTTTAAAAAATGTTTAGTTTGTTATTAAGAGAAACACGTTTCTCAATAAGAAATAGAAACCAATTCACGCTACAATAATTCCGGTTAATGATGTGTACACATTGAAATATATACATATATACTTATGTACGTATGTTTTTATTTACATATATTGATATACATGTCCTTGCATATCCTTAGAAAAAGCTCATATGTTTTGTTTGTAAAGTACATTTTTTTTGAAGAAGTAAACAAGTATTGCACCCATTTAAATAAATTTAAATAAAACTGTAACGTATTTTACCTTTCAGTAAAAAAAAATATATATATAAAAAGAGAACCAATTAGGTTAAAAGTATGATGGAGGAAAAAAAAGCTTGTTGGGAAAAAATGTTATACAATGTTTTCGTATATATACATATAGAGAATTCAAGAAAAGTAAAAAATGTGAACATTTTAAAAGATAACGAATCAAATAGGTTCTTAAGACTTATCGAAAAAATTTTTTAAAATAAAAAAAAAAAGTATTAAAAACTTTATATAAAACAGAGGATTTGTCAAAAAATCTTTAGAAAATGAAACTGCGAAACACTTTTTACGAAAAATGATTTACAAATTTTAGCAAAAAAACTATTGAGGAAATTTAACTCGATTTTATGTTTAGAAAAATTATTTGAAAATTTCTTGAAACAAATAATTTACGATAGATTCTTTATTAAAAAATAAATCTAACAATTTCGCTCAGTATTAAGGTTAGAATTTATTGAAGATCCGTTATCTATAATGAATAGTTTTTTCACAAAGTCCCCACAAAACGAGATAAAGCAATTTTTTTGATCGAATTTGGCTTTAAATGTTTTAAATCTCAGTAGTGTAAAAACATTCAACTAATTAATATTCAAATGTTTATTTTGCTATCAATTAAAATTTTTGCATTTTTGTAATAAATTCCATAACTAATAGTCGTTTATCAGCTAACACTTTGTACTTTATTTAAAGGAACATATTTTATTTCCTTTTGCAAATAAAATAATGTTAAGTACCCAGGGTATATTTTAAGATAAAATCACTTTTTTACAAAAAAAAATAAAAATAAAATAAAAAATCGTTTAATATTTTTTGTTGACAAACAAGTAACGTGATTTTTTTTAGTACAACTTGGCAACATTTTAGGGTGAACATATTGTGCACAATATTATTAGTTACAGTTTTTTTCATACACATACATACATATGGTTAATATGTCTATTTGCTTTTAAAATCATATGTTTTCAATTAAATAAGAAATAAGACAGAGTCGTAGTCTTCTTATTTACTTTCTTGACTGCGCACAGTGGGTTCAATTTTAATATAAAGTTTGATAAAAAACCTATACACTATTTAAAAAAATACAAGAGAATTCAAAAAATTTTCAACGGATATGTTAGTTCAGACGAACAGCGTTCTAGTAGGCCTAAGTTGGCAATATCGGAATTGCTTTCTAAAACATTTTCGCAGGGATTAAAATATGGCACAATTTTTATCCACTGAACAGAAATGTTAGTAACTGAATTTGGGCAAAATCGGTTTAACGTTTTAATGGTTTTAACGTCTATCGTTTAAAATTTTAATGCTCTTCCAAACTGTAATTGAAACCAGCGTTGCCATTTCTCAAGTTTTCCATTGTTTTGCAAGTTTTTTGAGATGCGAAAAAGTTTTAAAGTTTTTAGCTAAGAAAACAAGTTTCTTGAAAATTTATGAAGTTTTTTTAAAATATATAAATTAAAATTGCAGTATACTATATTGGATGAAAATATTAAGCGATGTCAGTATGTAATTATATCTCTCACTCCCTTCAAACTGCAACACTGTATAATTGTGTCTACTCCATTTATTTTATTTATTTTAGGTTATTCAATTTTGTCGTTACCTATATCTACAGCAAATGTAGAGCGTATTTTTTTAAAAATTAATTTTAAAAAAATAATATTAGAAATACCAACTTTATGTGGTATATTAAGAACAAAAGACTTTTAAAAAAAAAAACTCGTGATTGTACAAATTTTAAGCCAACAAAAAAAGGCTTTAAATTTTAACAAACCGATGTACAAATAATATGCGATATACCTATGTGATATATTTTGAAGATCTCCTATGAATTTATGGCCATATTTAACAAAAATTTAGCATGGAGTTAGCATAAGTGTAATT
>NDXZ01013445.1:12754-27985 GCA_003055125.1 Paykullia maculata
TTTTTTTTTTTTTTTTTTGTTTGTTGTACTAACTTGATGTGTTATTCCTATACTGTATTTCTCTTGATTTCTACTCCATTTAACGTAATGTTACACTATCAATCAAATGACTGTTTAAAAAGAACGTAGCGATAAAAAAAAATTGAAAAAGAAAACAATATTGTTTTTTAACTTTTTTAACAAGTCATCTCATGATTTTAAAACTCGCCCAGCTACACAAAGAATAAACATCCCTCATTAAAGAAAAATTCGAAAGGCGAGAATAACAAAATCCACCCCTGAATTTTTTCTTTAGTATAAATAGAGCATAAAATTGCTTCCTTGAAGGTTTAATAGGGAAATTGGCCACCAAGTGATGACAATGTTAATGTACATAGATTATACTTATTGTTTTTGTAGTTGTTGTTGCTTTTGTTAAACTGTAATAACGTTTTAACGATGACACAATTACAGTCTGTGTGCATGACTGATTGTTTGTTATACATCCAGCCCTGTGTGTATGAATGTTTGTAGTGTCATTTACAGCAACAAACTGTTTCATTGCATCAGTTTTCGTATTATCTATGTCAATTTACAAACAAATAAATGGGTCCATGGCTGAGTGATTAAACTTATTATGGACATTTCAAATTTGTTTGAAAAAAAAATTCATTTTTAAATTTTAGTTTTAAAAACTTTTTCGCGTCCTAATAAAAAGAATGAAAGAACCGAGTTCTTACACTTTTATAAACGGATTTCTTATTTTTTTTAAGTTAAAGCCCTTAATTTTGAACTCTTTTCTGTCGACAACGTGAAAATCGAAGGGTTCCACAATCTTTTTTCAGCTTCTTCTAAATTTTGAGTTCTTAAACATATGTGTGCAACTTCAATCTTAAATTTATTTCGTTAAAAGTATATATTTATTCCTTTTACTCTTGTAGAGAGAATATGACCGTGAAAACTGACTGTAATGGTTAGTTACAAAGTTTGTTTCCTGCTTCTGTTTAATAAATCTCAAAAACAGACACTTTTATTAGCCACTGTATTTTTTAAATATGTATGTATGATTAACAAACCACAAATGCAATATGTTGCAAGTATTACAACTAACAATAGATCCAGTGACAGTGCAGTGTTTAAACTATATGCAGCATAAATAAAAGCAATAAATCAACATGACGATTAGGAAAAAAAACTACTTCTAAACCAGCTAGAATTCCATATTCGACTGTGCCCGATTTAAAAAACCCTACAGCAATAACATAGTAAATTCATGCAAAACTCACACATATAATGAGAACCATTTAGTTTTCTTAACTCCAAAAATTGATTTTTGTGTGGGAAGAAAGTAATTTTGTGGTTCGCAAATATATCTAATATATTGGGATCTTCGGAAATCTGACTTTAATCAAAATGCGAATGAACAGAAATCGCTAAGAAGGGATATAGTATTTACATTTGAATACATATGGACATACAATATATACATATGTATTTCTTGAGACAACACGAACGAATATGTATTGTAGAATTTACAAACGAATTGACAAACTTTTTTTTACCATAATATATCAAAGTATAAAAACGCATTTAACTGCAGTGTAGAGGAAGCACAACTCTTTCATTGTAAAATCTTACCTAAATCAACCGCCCTTTATGATGTTAAAAAACATGCTTCAAATTGAATTTTGATTGATCGTCCAATGTTTTTTATTTTTTTATTTTTGGTAGTGCAACTAATTAATTTTATGCTTTTGATACATCATCATATATAAATTTGTAAACTTAGGAAAATATTTGTGTTGTTGCAGACATTCATACCGAAAATTTCTGGTGTGTGTGTGTATGCGTGTGTGTAGTTTTGCTAAATATATTTCGATCTACCTTAAAACCAATATGATTTATAATGTTTTAGATACACCTGTTTTGGAAACCTGATTTTTTTTGAGGCTTAACAAAATTGTTTTTTTTTTTCGTAAAATGTTTTCTATCTTACTTTGACATGACACTGTTTGTTGAACCATGAATTTATTTTGTGGTTTTTAATAAAAATCTATAAAGTTTTTGTCATCGTCACACGCATCCTAAAATTTTTTGGTATTTATTTAATATTTCTAGTAATACCACATACATAAACAGTTGTTTATAATTACAGGGAGATGTAAAATACGTTATACAATATTACAAAAAAACTTTGAAGGTCTTTGAAAACAAACTGCAAAAAACTAAAAAAAAAACAATATAGAATGGCCTGTATATATAATTAAAAAGCTTATCTGTTTGAAAGTTATAAAGTTAACATTTTTTAAAATCCAACTTTTAAAATGATTTTAACAATTTAAAATGCACTTTTGGCGTTTAATTTTGTCTTTTTAAAAAGTAGCTACTAACAATACTTAACTGGTCATGAAAAGATTTTGTAAACCACAATTAAATAAGCTCAGAGTTAATTTGCTGCAATAATTCCAAAAAAGTGGCTAAATAGTGTCATAATTTATTATAATTATTATTTTCGATATATATATTTTATTTGGAGTTAATGTTGACGCAGCTGATCACAATTGGTTGGAATTTTACACTGTTTCGTATATTTCAATAAATATTGTGCCGTTTTTATAATTTTTTTTAACAATTTTGTATTTTTAACAATGTATTCAAAAAAGCTTTTTAATTTTTAATTTTTATTTTCAATATTTTGCAACTCCGTTGCGTATCATCTTCAGAAAACTAATTACTATTTTGGTTTATTTTATAAGACTGACATTTAAATTTGAAAATTAATAATAAAATAATGTGCAAACTATTTCATGTTATATTTTAAATTTGTGTATATAAATTGTTACGTGTGTATGTTAGAGCAATTTAAGCGAAATTTTATACTTCAAAATGTTTGAGATGAGGTGGGTCGTATGCAAAGTACGAATAATATATGCGGTTTTTGAAACTTGATTGTCAACTGTAGTCGTGTTAAGCCGCAACATATTCCTAACTTAAAATGATGACTTAAATGCCACAAAAAAGAGTTTAACGACAAAAACAACAACAACAAAAACATCCTATATCCAATCCGCACTAGGAACCACGAGAAAGTCAACCTTTTTTTGTGGTTCACTTCATTTTTGTCATTAAAACCTTTAAAACCACAAAGAGCAAAAAAAAATAGCTAAAACTACAAAAGTGTGCTTAGTGTTAATCCAAGTGTTTAAACACCTTACCACATACATACATACGTATATATGTAAATGTCTTAAAATAGGCGTGCATGTATGCATATCTTTGGATGTATGTAGATGTTTTTGTGTGTGTGCATTTGTTTGTTTGAGAAACCACCAGAAAAATGTCAAGAAATTCAATGAAGATAGAAGTAAAAAAAGCTACGCCTACTTTCAGCAACCCACGTTCATACACACACTTCTATAAATACATATGTATGTATGTACAACATTAAATTTAAATGAATCCTGCCTTTGAACTTGTTTGTGCTTGTGTGTGTCATTTAGGAAGGTGGCACGCAAAACTCATAAAACATTCGACATTTTGTACATAAAAAGACATTTTACATTTTTCATACATACGCTCCCATCGTATTTGCCATAAATGTCTGACAGGCAGACGGACAAAATTCTTTTCGTCTGCTCCTTCTTTTTGTTGCTTGTTCCTAACTAATTTATTCATGACATCATCATTAAAATTTATTTACAAGTCGTGTGATTTCAACTCAAAGTTTTTCTATGTTGTTGCTGTTTTATTATGTTGACTTTGGGAACCTTTGTATTGCAAGAAAGCAGCAGCAACAACATTTTGTTAATTCTTGTTGTTGTTGTACAATATAGTTGTTTACATATTAAGTTTCATGTGGCTTTAATGGCGTTTCTTTACTTTTGCTTCTTTTTTTTTTTGAAACACCCTGTTGTTTTTAATGATCCCATAAGTAAGACAGGTTGACTTGTAACGCTGCTGTGTATCACTTTAAAGATTTGGCAAAATTTTATTCTGTGAAAAATTTGTTTTTAGTAAATTAATTCGTTATTTTTAGCCCTACCTTCTACAATTGAGTTCAAGCTAGGCTTGAGTTATTTGAATTTTTGCTTATCAGATTATTATGACTACTTTTATACAACAATATAAATGTATATGTATATTGTCACAGAAAATGCAAAACGCCCTATCTACCATTTTGAAAATTTTACAGGAAAAGTAAAAAGCAAAAAAAGTGCAACCAAATACCATACATACATATCGCACACCCAGTTCAAAAATGACACAACTCAAAATTTTCATTTTTTGCTTTTATATGCTTAAACTATGCACAATGCACTTGTTTATCAATAAAAAAAATATCAGTGTATTTTTTTGCTGTTAACTGTTGCTAAAAAACAGTTATGTCTTTCTTTATGTTTCAATTGGTATAAAGTTGCAATTCATAAAAGTGACTTATTTTTAGTTGTGTCAGAAAATATAATTGTAATAGATCCCTACGCTAAGTGCTTTTTTTTCGTTTCGTTTTAATTCGAATTAAATGGTTCAAGGTTTTTGTGTTTAACTATTTTTATTTACGTCAAAAACAGTTTAATTCGATTTCTGAAAAATTAAAAAATTTGAGTTGTGTCACTTTTGAACTGGGTGTGCGATATGCATTTATATAAAGTTTTTTGTTGCTCAAAGACTTGTAATACAGTAAGAAACCTTTTTTTATGTTATTAAACACTAGTTGCAAGGTAAACATAAATAGCAGACCACGTATTTTTGCAAAAAAAAAAATTTAATATTAGAAACAAACCAACTAAGACCAATTATAATAGAGTTACTTCTGTTCGCCAAAAAATATACAAAAATTAAAATTTATATTGTCTGGATCGCCACCATTTTTTGCGTAGATAAAAAAATGTAAGGACCTTAAAACCTTTTCAATCAATATGCCTTGCATACTAACTGTTCTAGATTTTGTTGTAGTAAA
Source organism: Paykullia maculata (assembly GCA_003055125.1). NCBI lineage: Eukaryota > Metazoa > Arthropoda > Insecta > Diptera > Rhinophoridae > Paykullia > Paykullia maculata. The sequence continues at coordinate 17,691 of NDXZ01013445.1, forward strand.
ACAAATTTTACAATTTTATAATTGAAGGATTCACAAGTTAACATATGATATCATAATGTCATAACTCTATATCCTAAATGTATAAAATGGTTTAAGTTGCCTTTCATACTAAAAGTGTCCTAAAATAATGTGACTCTGACTGCTATGTTTATTGTGCTGTCGTAAACTAAACTTAGCCGAACGGAAAAAGCAACAGAAGCAAGTACTTAAACCATTTAAAATTTTTAGAACATATGACATTATGATATAATAAATTTGCTTGTGAATCCCTCAAATATGTATGTAAGTATGTATGCCAATCTTTTGAACGAAAATTCCATAGATCTATGAAAACTGTAAACCTAAAAATCATACCCATAGTAACAGCACTAAAATCTTTACCTATTTGAACAAAAAATTATATATTAAGAAAACAATTGATTTCAATTAAAAATCAATTGGGTGTAGCGTATACAAAAAAATCTAAAAAAATTATTTTTTAAGTAACAGATATTTTCCACCTGATCATTAATATTTTTGATAAAAAAAAATTTGAATTTTGGTTTAGAATTCTTTAGATTGTAACTTAATCTATCTTTGATAAGGCTACTGTATCATCAAATTAAAATGTATTCAATTTATACTGCGTTTATTGTTCCTCTTCAATTTTGGTTTTTTTTTTGTAACAATAATACATTTAAATGGTTTTACTTGTTTACTTAAATGTATGGATTATTTAATAAACCTTATACAAAATACATACATACATACATACATACATACATAAGCCTTTGTTAACCATTTTTATTTGTTGTCCTTAAATACCTTACAAATTGGCCCAATTAACACTTTGAGTGTTTAAAGTCGTTTTAGTTTCTTCGTTTTGGACCTGAAAAAAGCATTTGTAATTAAATAAAATCCCTCGCAAAGAAAAAGGGCAACAAATGTTTGAAATATTTGTATTTATTAAAACAGAGAATAATTGTTTTGTTTGTTGAGCTACAAACAAATAAATGTGTTAAAAAATAAATAAGTTTTTTTACGAAAACAAAATATAAAATATTTTTATGTTAAACAAAAATGAAATGAGAGGAAAGAAAAAAAATATTCATTCCACAAATTACAAATGTTTTGTTATTTGTGACCCTTTAAACATTTTTGCAAAACTGTGGCATGAATGTGTGTGTGTGTTGTAATTCGTTTTGGCCGATATATAATTTTTTTTTTCATTTTAAGTAAATGTGCGTTAAACCGCACTCAATTAAGCCGTGTTTGTATGCTTTTTTTATTTGTGCAAAAAATGGAATAAACAATTTTACAAAAAGAACATTCAAACACATTCCTCTGCAAAATTCTCAAAAAAAATATAAAAAGTTATTTTTATTCTTTTAACGCATTTAAGAAATTTTTATTAAAATAAACATAAGAATTTTTAAAAATTGCAAATGCCTAATGGCGGTTTGTGCCATAGATCTTCGATAATAAACATGAATCCAAAGTTTAATTAAAAAGGGTTTGCTCATGTTTAATTTAATAAACAATTTGATAAAGTGAAAAGAATTTTTTTAGTAAAATAAAATATCTAGAGGTAAAGACATAAAAGTGGTACCTGTATTGTTATACAAAACCCACACAATTTCTTACAAAAAGGCTAAAATTATATGTTTGAATAAGTATCTACAGATGGCATATTTTCGATATTTTGATAAATGAGAAAGTCTTTTGAATGACTTTAAGTTTATGACGAAATGGACGGGACATACGGACATGCAAAGGGTATTTTTTTAAACTTTATATAACCTTATATTTTGGTAAGAGTACTAAATTTTCATAGTTTTTATATAGAAGCTGCAGAGCTCTTAATATGATCAACACGTGGTAATAATAAAAAATAGTTATATCAAATCAAACCAGGATGATGATGATAATGAAAAAATGTAATACATACTGAAAATTAATTATTTAATTTGTAACCTCAGCAGTTAAGACTTGATGATTTTAATCGCAGAAACGTTTTCTTTTTGTTTGGTTCTTCTCAGTTATATTTTTACCAATAAAAAATATAAAACTTAAAGCTTTTTTGTTTTTATATATATTTTTTAAAGAATGAAACCTAAATCTTACTTATATAAAGGAGCAAGATATTCAGTGATTCAGGCGTTTGTATGACTAGAGCTTAACCTACAAAATATTATAACATTTGTTATGGCCAGCAGTTTTATTAGTTTTATTAGTCGTCCTTCGAAACCCTTGACTAAAGTTTGTATATATGTATGTGTTATACCACAATATTAGTGACATATTGTTTCAATTGTTGGCCCATTCTTGTTGGCAATTTTAATCTTTATGTTAAATACTTTCTGTTTTTCTGTATTTTTTGCTTTATTTTCTTGTTGTATGTATTTTTGAATGGTACATATATGTATATGTTATAAATGTCATATAAAATTGCGTCAACTCAAATTCTGTATTATAGACTTTTTTCGGATCTCACTTGAAAGACAACATAGAAATACATAGAAGAAATATTACAATGTTTTAGGTTAATGCCTGAGTACGTACGAACAGAACGAGTATGATTTGCATAATTTATGCCATATTTAAGTTTCGGTTAAATGTTTTTCTTAGTGCGGCCTTTGCACAATTTGGGGAATAATGTTAAATACACTTAAAGAAAGCAATTGTACAAAGTTCTTTATTTTTTCATTAATTTAAGTAGTACACAAAGCCTTTTAACAAAAATACAAAAGCAAAAATAAAAAAATATGGATAAATATGGCAATTGAGATGGTCTACTCGATGAAAAATTATCATACAAGCAGTTCCAGAAAATCTGCAAAATTAGGTATATTTTAAAAATTGTCTCATACAACAGGAAATATGTTCCCTACACCCCATGTTATATGATGAATCGAACAATAGTATTAACGACACTGATAATTCAAGATAGATTAAATTTAAAACATTATAAGTTATCTTATGTCACATAAACGAGAGATGAAAAGGATGAAAAGCTATTAATCTAGAAAAATTTCATGTTTACGTCATTGGTTTTGAAAAGTTTATTTCTGTTACAACAATTGCATCAGAATATATTTTAAGAACATTTCTTAGTTCAATCCCTAATTTTGTAATTACTTTTTAGATTCAAGAATTTCGTTATTCACCCACAAATTTTTTTTCTAAGTGTACCATATTCCTTTCCATTTATCTTTATGTTTTAGTTTCTTATTTTCTTTTAATTTTGCCTTTAGACATGAATATTTTCTTTTCTCAACTATAAAAATACACGACATTTTATGCAAATAATGTTGAAGCAAAAAGTGTCATTGTGGTTAATGGCTGTAAAAGGTGACACCATATGGCATGATGAGATGAGCTGGTTAAACGAAATCACTAACCAACCATCAAGCCAAGCATTTACAACAAACTATTCAAGAAATAAATGAACGGGTCAAACTCATTGACTCACATGACGATGATGTTGTTATGGAAAATTTTATACTTTCGTTGAGTTTAAATGGTGAAGTTCTGTGTTTAGTGTAACACATGTTATGGAGAATTAGAACGAAAAAGGAATTTATCTTTAACATCAAACCATAAATACATACATACATATGTGTGTATGCACAAGCATTTTTCTATGTATGTACACATTGACATACATATATTTTTTATACATAAACTAATGTAACTATTTTTTGCCTTTTTAGATGTTTTTGTAGCTACAGCACCATTAAATGTTTTATGTAGTTTTATACTTATTTGTTGTTATGTAAATATTTGTTACAAAATCAATTAAAACAATTTTAAAATTTAATATTGAAAAAATAATTTTTTTTAAGATTTTTTTAATCGATAATAAATTTGTTTAGCTTCTTTCGAAAAAAAAGTATAAATATTTTGTAAACATAAAATAGTTTTTACACAAGTATAAAATTTTTCGAGTAGTACAAAACGGACCAGAGGCACGATTACTAAAATTTCTCAGTTCCACAACTGGAAGGCATTAATTTTTTAGGCTATGCAGCCTTTAAAGCACATCGTCATATCCCACCCTGGACTCGATTAACTTAATTTGTCAAAAAATCTATTAAAAAAAGTTATTAGGTTATTGGCTCTAAATTCAAGTAGAATTGTTGAAACAGTAACCAATCGAGCTAAGTAGTTATTTAATTCTATTGCGTCAAAATTTGTTCCCTTATTTAGTAGTTCCTAAATATATGTGCAAGTAGTTTCCAAGAGATCGAATTTTCATAAAAAAAATTGATAATAAGACCACAGGCAATGGTTCATTTTATTTTAGCACAAAATATTTGAGTTTTTACTTTCACACTTGGATCCCCTATGAAAAATTGTTCAATGAGGTCTTATTCGTTGAGCTCTTTTTCAGATGATCTGCATACAATTTAATAACATCTAAAACTTTTTTAGCTTGCGGTTGAATTATTTAGTGAATTCAATGTCACCACCCTTTCCGCCCTCAATTATGCTGGTAAATAGCCGTGTGGAAGGAGTATACAAAAGAGAGTGTTGACACTAATAGACACCTTAGAAATTAATTACCAGCAATGAACCGCAAAAAGCACAAATAACAACGACATCAATATAACAAACAACAACGACAGCATCCTAGTAGAACATAACTCTAGGGATTAGCTAATGGACATTTCGGGCGACGTTGTCTTAAATACCGACCAACCGTCAAATAACCTGAATGAAGCCAACAACAAAGAGAAAGTGAAACTATGAACAACAGCAGGACTTGATTATAAAAAGGAGTCACGTGTCAAATAAAATGTCAACAAAACAATTGAGTTATTTATTTGAAACTATAAGAAAGAAAAAAAAATAAAAAATAAAACAAGAAGAACCTTTTCTTCACACACAACATCATAACTCAAGCCAAAGTTCATCTTTCTCTCCCTACCCATAATAAATAGCTAAATGAGAGACATAAACAGGAGTAAATGAAAGGAAAGGAATGAAAAAATAAAAATATCAGAACATAAAATATGTACATACATATGTATGTATGTACATATGTACATACGTTACAAGTTTATAAATAGAAAACTACATATTTGTGTGTATGTGTGTGTGTCTATTGTCAGTGCAGATGTAATATTTGAAAAAAGATGCTGTCTTTAGTTGAGAAATTAAGGTTGTCTACAAAATGGTACAAAACATTGACTGGTGGGTGGTTTATTCTTGTTTAAAATATTCATATAAATAAAACCCTAAATTAAAAATTATATCAACCCCTTACTCTATTCTAAATGTTTGTCTATAAAAAATACACTCGAAGAGAAATGTTAGTAGAAAATGTGTCTAATTTTTTATCAATTCTATTTGTGATATATGATCAGGCTAAAATGTTGTTCTTTCACAAATAATGAATTATATTTTCTTTTCAATCACTGGTAACTGTTACTTGTAATGAGTATTTGCATTATTAAAAAAAATCCAAAATACTTTATATAACAATATGTATAACTTACAAACAAATTGTAATTTAGTAGGATGTTTATTAAATTTATATGCACATACAAACATACACATATTTTTTGTGTGTAGTAAACACAACAATTTCAACAAGTATATACGGTTTGTATAAATTCCCTGCAGTTTTTACGGGGTAAATTTACCGACTTGTTTAAGACTCTACGATAACGATGGAACTACGTTGCTCATGTTTTTTCAACTATTCCCAAGACTTTAAGAGGCACGTGCATTATTGTTGTTGTTTTCACTCAACTTAATGTCACGAAAACTAAAAAAAAATTAGAGAAATTATTAAATCATAGAAGGAAAATCAAGCTGTACATTAGTTGGTTTTGTTTTTAAATGGCTAAATTAATTTTAAAGATTTACTGACGAAAGTTCCAAAAATCCTCTGTGAACACATGCATACATACATTTTTTGAAAGCAAAGTTGTAAGAAAATAATTGGTAGATACATTTTATATAAAACCAAAAGTTTCATGCATTTTTGCCAGCTTTAACGAGTCAGATTATTCTATGCTTTTTGTCTCAGAGGAAGTTCGTACAGAAGTTATATTCTTATTAAACTGCCTTGTTCAGGAACAGCATTAATATCTGCAGGGTTGATACCCATATACATTTACAAAAATATTGGCTCACCTTACCTTCCGTTTACCGCCAATGATACATACTTATTTAATGGTGCCACCACAGTTAGCTGCAGCTTTCTTCTAACAGATTTCACGCAGTTATTTCCTTCCTATTCATATTTTGTCGTTTGGGTTAAAGTAAACAAAAGGAGCACGTGTTCTCTAACACTCATTGCCTTCGAAATTTTTTTTTATATTATTTACAGCCAGTAGACGGGGGATGTATTTTCCATTTCTTCTACAAAAACAATATACAATATACATAAATGATGTGTTTGTTTGTATTTTTTTTAAAGAAGCGTTAAGGGATTAATGTTACTTTACTTGCACCATCATATCTTTATTATTTTTCTAGTTGTTCGCTTTATTTTTTTCATTTACCAAAAATTGAATTGAAATCATTCGGTATTTGCCCTTGGATTAGCGGAATGACATGCGTCCACAAAAATAAACATGCCCACATAAACACAACTACATAAGCATGTACATACACACAATTATATACAAACATTCATGTGATAAAAGGATTCGATTTTTCTTTAAATAGAAATAAATGTGTGTGCGAAAATGAGTTTTAAATATATTTGTATTTGGCCCAAAGTTATGTACCCAGGACTTATTGTACACAATTTACACGTACATACAAACACCAACCGCTATTTATGTACATACATATATACACCAATAAACAGTTAAGAATTTTCTTAACATAATGTTAGTAAAAAAAGTTCTTTTATTAATAGAACGATAAAGCGTGAGAATCTTTATTCTCTTCTTAAATCCTAGTTCGATTCCTTTATAAGTCCTTTTTAAGCTTTGGTATTACTTTGGCATTTTCTTTTATGCCATTAAGCTACTGGTATCAAAAAATTGTTTTTGAATCAAATTGTTATGTTGATATTATTATCATCATCATCATCGTTACCGCTATTGTTGATAGTGAAAGCTTATGAAAATAAGGCCAAACGAATTTGCACAACAAATGAAAATGAATTTCTTTAATTTTTATCTGTACGTATGTATGAATGTTCATATATATGTACATACATATGTATGGATATGAGTATTTATTGTATCTTTGTGGATTCATTACTAAATTCTATTGACCATAAACATAAATCCATAAAAAAAATGTGCATAAATGAATATAAATTGTAGTAAATATAATCTAAGGGTCATATTAAAAAAAGATTTTTTTATTTGAACAGCGAGTGCAAGTGGAATAAATGAATAATAATTATAAAAAAAGAGAACGAATTGTGTCGTTAAATGATATAATTTTCTAGTGGTATCGATTACTATAAAAAGCCCTTCAAATAACTGATTGATAACAGGGCGTATTGTTTGGTGTTAGAATAATTTAGAATATAAAAATAAATTCTGAAATCAATAATAATCATTCATGTGCATACATATGAATGTATGTACATAATTATATAAAAAATATTACACTTTATTGCATTAAGTGGGTAAGTAGCACTTATTTTATGTTAATGCGTGCAAATGTAAATAAAATTTAAGCGTTCAAAAAATTTACTGAATATATTTGACACGATTACAAAAATAAATGGAGTTTTTATTTTCACAGCTTATGTGCAGAGATGCGTTGCTGCGTGCAGAGCCCTTGTTTTCCATTTTAAGAAAGTGAGAGATAATACATATGTATGTATATGCATATGTCTATGAAAATTAAACGGATGAAGCACCTGATCATACTTTACACTTAATCCGTGTACTTCTACTTAGTTTTTTTTTTAATTTTTATAATTTCTTATTTTCCAAGAGTAAGAAAATAGAAGACATGTTACAATAGCAAAAGCATTGACAAAAGGTGGTGAATAGCAAAAAATCTTCCTAAGCAAGAACACATAAATAGTTGATGATGATTGCATACAATATTATCCAAAAACAATGCACATTCATTATCCTGTTGTCATCAGTGACGGCAAATTTATGTAATTGTATAAATAGTTTTAAAAATGTGCTATAAAAACTATTTACTAATATCTTCATCTCTGAATAGGGCCATAAGTTAGCACATAAATTTTTGGTAATTTCCATTGGACAAAATATGTCGGCGAGCATTGGGTGGCAAAATATAAGATTTGAATGTGATAAAAAAAAATTAAAATTCAAAAGAAAATAAAAATGAATTTTTTGCTACTTAATCCTTTTTGATTTCTATCCAAAAATGTTACTTCATTGTTACCTTGTCCGTTGATGGTGCTAAATACACTTTAAGGTGTTTTTTCTTTAAACGGTATTTTCGTTTTCCACTAAAGCTGAAACTCTAACATTTTCTGGCATTAAGAACTACTATTATTTAATTGTAAAATAAGTACTAAGTTGCTATCACTGATTGTCTTAGCTAACTCACATATAAAATGGTCTCGCATGTTAAATCAAGTGCTTTATAGAGGTAAAACAAACAATGCGTTTGAGAATTGCTTTACTGGGTACTTAACAATTACTCAAACAGACAATTTTTTTTTATCAAAAAAAAAAATATATATATAAAATGATTTTTTTAATTTTATTTACAAAAATTTATAAAAAGTGCTTAATTTTTTTTTGTGGAAATATTCACTGTTACAGTTTAAAATTGGCTTCATTATGAAACATAAATTTTATGGGATTGTTGAAATTGGGCATACAAGGCGTAATCTGATCTCCAGATAGACAAACTCTTTGCAAAAAACGTTGTAGATTATTGGTACATTTAATGTAAAAGTAACGATTTCATATAAATTTACAACTTTGTAGAACAAAACTTTTTGAGGCTAAACTGAAACCATTTCTTTCAGTCGAAATGCATAAAATTGGCCGAATCATGTCAACAATAAACAAATACAATTTGTTATAAAAAATTAAACAAGTTTATCCATGTGAAAATCTATCTTTTATGTTTAGTTTACGAAAAAAAAGAACCCCTTGAGTTGTTGTGCTTTAAATGAAATCTCTAAGTGACCATTTTAAAGTTATTACACCTTTGATCAAACAAATTATTCCTTTTAATCTAACCTTACACTGGCTGACTGTTTATATGAGTGAATGAATGTAATCAGTTTTTTTTTTATTTGTCCCAACTGAACCGTTGTTGTTCACGTGCCGACAATGTTGATGTTGATGATAATCCTGCATGGTGGAATACTTAAATCAAAACAATCAAACATGCCACATACGCTGAAAGCATAAGTACGACATACGTCAGCTTCGTTTACCTCGTTCGTACTCATTGCATTACTTAAACGCTGATTCAATCATTTAGAAAATCAAAGAGACCTGTTTAACTTTTTTACTTTAATATCAAATCAAATCTTTTATTTTTGCAACTTTTCCCTTTTTATTGTTATCGTTGTAAGTATTTGTTTATACACAAACAATGTTGCACACGACCAATCACTTAACATCTAAAACAAAACGGTTTGTTTTCAGGGTACAAGGTACAAGTATTATATGTGTGTTTTTTTGTTTTTTGTTTTTGTTATGAATTTGAAACATGTCATGTTCTGTCTGCCTTTTTTTAAGTTGCTGATTTTTAGTTTTTTTGCGATGCTAATCTATAACAAAATGTTACAAAAGTATTTAACAAGTAAGTTGCGACACACTCCATGTCCTTTAACAATATGTGATGTAATGTATGGGGTATCATCTTTTACTTTCTATTTGTGGGCATGTCATTGTTTTTAGACAACATCACTGGGATAACAAAGCTCATCGTTTAATAAATAAATAAAATTCTCATCCCCATCTAGATTGTAGTATTTTATTTGACGGCTAATAATTACAATTTACATTATTTGAGGTCATTATGGGTGAAAGTGTGATCCACTGAGGATATTTAAATAATTTTATTTATTAAAAAAATAATAATTTTTAAGAAATTTAATTTTTCGTTTGTGATAATAAATGAATAATAATGTGAAAAGAAAGTTTTTTTCGACACTAACCATTTTCAAAACCAGCTACGGTTCTTACATCCAACACTAATCACCTATCAAGAGACATTTAAAAAGATGAACTTCAGACAGAATGAAACAAAAAATAATTGTCCTAAAACAAATTAAAGTTCGTCAAAAAACATGTAAAATTCTAACAAAAATAATAATGTTATTTACATTTCTATTGCATTATGTTAATACACAAAAGATTAGGCTAGAAACATTAAAACCAATATCTTCA
>NDXZ01013453.1:11944-25009 GCA_003055125.1 Paykullia maculata
TTTTTTTTTTACACAAAAATTATTATATTTGTGTGTAAGACATGCCTTTTGAGAAATTTTGAGAGGAAAAAAAAATTTCGAGATCTAAGCAAAAAAAATTTTAATTATTATATTTATGTGTTATTTAGGGATATTTAAAATAAATTTACTAATTAGACCAGAATTAGCAAAGATATGGGCGAAAAACCCAAGTGGACAAAAATTAATATCATTAATTAATTCGGACATGTAAATACATATGTACGTACATACATAAGTATACATATACACATATACATACATAATTAAATACACGTAGTGAAGGGCATATATTTGTTTTAATATAAATTTTATTTCGTGATTAAAAAAATAAATCCAAATTTAAGAAATTAATGTTTTACTTAGTTAAAAATTATTTTTTTACACCTAATTTTATACATAATAAATTATAAAATTTCTTGATAGAATTTTATAATTAAAAATTATTTACTAAAAGGGAAACCAAAGAAAATTGTTTTTTAAATTCTAATTATAATTCCTATATCAAATGCAAAACAAAAACTCGCACGATCGAAGAAAATTTCGATCGATATCGAATGCCGTAATTTGCCAATTAAACCTTCGATTGTTTACCAGACGTCACTACATATTTCTGTAAGCAAATGTTTCAGATTTTGCGAGTCAAAGGATAAACCTTTCGAACTTTTTTTTTTAAATCTTTATCCATAAAAGACTTTTGGGGTGATATGAGAACTTAACCTGTTTCGGTGTAATAATATTATGCGAAGTCACATTCTTCCTTCTTATCCTGCTTATAACTGTTTGCCTCCAACATTTTCTTCATAATGCAAAAGGATAAACATATTTTAAAACAAAAACTATGGAAAATAGATAATGTATATACATATAAAATGTATTATTTCTAACTTAATATTTAAGCGTAGTCTCGAAAAATATTTCCCAAGCCCTCCGATTATTGAATAGTTCACCGAGGACTTATAGAAAAAAATATACAAATATACCACAATTCTGTTCTAGCTTTGTTTAAAACAACAGAAAAGCTTTAAGATTTACATTCATTTCCACACAATTGAAAATCTTAAAAATCTTCTCAAATTAGGTTAGCAAAAATATTTCAATACATCTTAATACAATATACATACATACCATATGTTTTATGTGCTACAAAAAAAAAAAACGAAAAATTTTATGAGTAATTGCATAGGGCGTATATTACTTTTATTTACCTTTAAAATTAATTTAATATTTTATTTTTCAAAAATTAAATTTCCTTCAACTAACATCCCTATCCAAGGAAGCGAACGTTGAAAGCAAGTGAGTAAGATTGTATGTATGTATGTATGTATGTATGTATATATGTATGTCACTTTTGCTTAATAGAAAATAACACGCATTTTTCTTAATCTATTTTAAACAGGATACATGTGTATGTATGTGTCTGGGACCTTTCTTCTCATCCCATCTATTTATACCTTATGTTGGGCCTGGGAGATGACTCCCACTCTATATTTTATTTTATAATGTAATATTTGTTTCAATTTAATTTACACCGAAGACATATTTTTATTTTTATATAAAAAGATATATTTTCCCATTCCCAAAAAAAATATTCATACTTGTTCCAGTTCCTTTGTGCAATTTTTTCCACATATACATACACACACACACACACACAAATACGCGTAAATATGTATGTATGTATGCATATGCGTATATATTAACTCATACATCCATGTATAAAAGAAAATTTTGCCAACCCTCACCCAAATGAAAAGAGAGTATATAAATAGATTGAAAGCCATATTTAAAAAACAAGTTTTGACAAAATAACAAGCAAAAAAAAAATACGACAACATTAAGACGAATTTAACACAATACACTGCACGACATCAAAATGATTTTATGCCACATTTTGTTTTACCACCCCCATTATTTTATTTCCATCTTTTTAGCTTTATTTCTTGCCTCCTTCTGTTTTTTTTTTTGCTAACTTGTTTTTGTTGTCCCATTTTACAGTAAAGTGAAAAAAACGACAAAAACAAAAACATCTAAATATGGGACCCCATGGCATTAGAACAACTTTGCACACACACGTAACATTTTATATTCATGCATAAGAATAAGCCATTTTTTATTTTGAAAAATTTTCTTTGCAATAATTGAGAGAGTGGGATGGGATTTGGATTGGATGCTCTGCGTGTGAGTGTGAGTGTGTCTGCTTGTCTTTTCCAATAATAGACGTCTGTCAGCAGTATCCTTATGCGTATTTATGAATAACATTGCTTTAAAATGATTAAAATCATAAGGCCCTTAGTAAACAGGCCTTACTTTATACTTCTCTAGGAGCCTCTTGTCGAAGGCCTTTAAACGCCCTTAAAAATGATTTGATGCACATTTTCAATTTCCTCTCTTTATAAAGACATGCATATAAGTTGTTTCTTTTTTTTTGTAAATAAAGTATTTACACCAACAATAAATAGCTAAACTATTTAAAAACCGTTACAAACACGAAATCATATTTCCCAAAAAGGTCTTGTTGGACAGTGTTAATGCATTTGAAAAAACAAACATGTGCTTGTGTGTGCTTAATAAGGCCTTATTAGAGGATCTTTATTTCTGCACTTTACATCTGGATTAGAAAACATAAACTCATATTTAAATAAATGCTTACTAACTGACAAACACACACACACACACACACTCTTATTATAAGCCTATAGAAGATATATGACGGAGTTAGGTTGATGTTAATTCAAATATGTTTTACTTTGATTGAAAAACCATCAATTCTAAACATTGGCAATGTTACTTAGGAAACAGTGGAGCAATTCGAAAGACAATAATTAAAATTTTGTAATGGATTCTAAATGGTTCTTTAATAGTAATAAAATTCTGCCTTTTTTGCGATTTGCTTAAAGGTTTTTGTTTTCTTAAGAAATCTTGTCTTTAATAAAACCAGTTCTTTGCGAGGACAGTTAAAACGGCAAAAGTTTAAGGTAAAAACTCGCCCACCTTTCAGAAAAGTTTGAACTTACGCGCAGCTAGTCCGTCCAGTTTGGCTAATGTGGAAGCAAAGCACGGGAAGTAGATGACAGTTTGGAATTTAGATAATTATAATCATTCCATAATCTAAAAAATGTTAAGGAGAGTTGTAGAGTAATGAAAAACCATATTCTAAAATGTATATCTAAATATTGACTATACGTTCTCTCTCCAATAATAAATGCAGTTGACTGACCAACCAGTTTTGAAAAAATATATTATTATGAGTTCCACATCTATATACGTGAATTAGATTTATGTCTGTACCGTCACCTCGTCACCAGACAGTGGTCAAACCACGAGTTAAATTAGAATGCGTTAGCCATCGCCCCTGTGTGACTTGCAAGGAACACACAGGTATCAACTTTCTACCCATTATGATTCTGGATACAAGAGTGGACACCTTGCTTAAGAGCTCGGGCTATCTAGTTACCCTTTGCTGTCAGACCTGCCTAATATAAGGCAGAGCCTGAAAAGATCCTGCTGACCAAAGCCTGTCAGTAGCACAAGCATCAGCCAGGACTCATCAGCCACACTCATAGAGGTGTGTATTTAACCGTCCGAAATACGTCCGAAGACGAATATCAGCACAAATCGACACCTCTTCCTGCTAGTTCCGCTAATGAGAAATCCAGGTAATCAACCACAGCCACCACGTGGACCCCGAAGGGACCTCAACCAATAATTAGTCCAGGATTCAGTCCCGGGGGCTTACTGGTTCCCGTGGTACCAAAGCGGTTCTGGTGAACTACAAATTTGGGTCCAGCCACCCGAGGCTAAGGCAATCCGTTTTGCCCCGAGGGTATTAAAACCATGATGGGTACATCATTATGATGATTTTATAACTACCCCCGGGGGGTATATATTCGTATGTATTTACATGGCCGAAAGGTATGTAAAGGCTAAATAAATATATATACTTTATGGGGTCGCAAATTAATATTGTAGAAATTACAAACGGCATCACAAACTTATATATACCCTTGTCCAATGTGGTAAAGGGTACAAAAAGGACTTCTTACATTTAGGTTCAAAAGTATCCTACTTAATAGTAAAGATAGTTACCTAAATGTGTGCCAAATTTCATTTAATTCGGTTTTGCGGTTTTATGCGTGATTAAGCTTAAAAGATACAAATAAACTAAGATCCAAACACACAAGCTTTCATATTTTTATTATATTGGTTGAATTCAAATTTTGTCTTGTTTTGGCTAAACACTTTAGAGCACAATGTATCTGAAAGCTAAAAAGCTTTTGCAAGATTACTTTTTAGCCAACATTAATGTATTACGTTTTACGTAAACCAAGCGGAAACTAAATTTGTTGTAATGGTCAGTGTGATAAAAATCTCTTTTAAAAAAAATATCAAACAGGATTAACAGAGCAATGCAATTAACAACACAATTTAATATTCAGATTCAGCCTTTTGAATAGATAGATAACAATAACAATGTTATTTTAAGGGTTAAATTTCATACTTGGAAAAACAAACCTGTTCAACGTTATATGTATAATGTTCAAACCAATCAACCCCACCGTTCAACTTTGTTTATTTGTTCCGTATGCACTAGATAAGCTTTCAATAGTTTAAAATGGAAAACAAAATTCAATACACTTATACGATTACATATTTTGTTTGTATTAAGGTACTTCAAAAAATGTTTTTCAGGTTTCAAATTGCTTATTGTCATTAGCACGACACTCATTCGTTCGTTGGTCCCTTCACTCAATCACAATCAATTCACCCACTTTGCCCAACCATCCATCCAATTTAGTATATGTTGTTGTTGTTGTTGTTAACGATGACTATGACCCATTCATGTTAAACGCAAAAGCATCGATGTAAATTGAATTTTATACGTTAATGATTTTTTTTTTGTACCTTTGCTCAACCACCATTCCATGTTATGTATCTTATTTTTAAATTATTAATAGTGAGAAAATTTCAGAGTAACTAAATAATGGAAATCTGCTAAGCAGTTAAATAAAAAACTGTTCAAAATTTTAAGGTTTAATGTATTGGACAAAATAAATCATAAACAACAGGTGCATGATGAAACTACAAAAGCTGATTTGACTTTGGAGAGAATATTTTGTTTTTAATTTTTTTACATATAAAGTTTAACTATTTTGGATTGTTATGTTTGCGTTATCATGTACTCTTGTTTTGTCGCATATTTGACAATTTGCCTTTAAGAAAACAGACTTTAATGAAGCTTGGAAAATCTTTTTTCTAAGCATCACACATTTGTTCAAAGCTGAAATCTCACGGTTCTGAGAAATTTATCTGCTTCAATGGGTATCAGCCGACAGTCACTGCAGACACTTTTAAACGACAAATTGAATTTGTTTCCATATGAAGTTAAAATAACAGGCAAAGAAATCCTTAAAACTGGTCTATCCACTTGGAATTTAGCCAGAAATTCCTGTACAATTTGAACAAAATTGGACAGGTTGATATTGGGGTGGCCTCCCGGTCTCAAGACTTAACTGCAGCAGAGCTTTTCTTGAGGGATAAATGTTAACAAAGAGGTCATAATTCAAACCATAAAACCTATATGATTCAAAACAATTTATTTTATCAAATCTGTAGACAATGTTTTACATTTTTTTAGCTAAAAAAATAATATAATAAAATCCGGAATTTTATTACTCCAGTTTAAAATTTGCACTAAACAGTAATACCTTGTGACTTATTTGCTTTTTTAGAGAACCGAAAATGTTATTTATATATATTTGCTTCTACATATAGAAATATTTCATACAATTCCTTATCAACACAAACATCTTTAAAAGACGTTCTTAATAGAAAATGTTTCCTTTTTTTATTAAAGAAAATTTTAAAAATAAAATTCTCAACGCATAGAAAACTTAAAAAAAAAGTTGCAAATTACATTTCACTAACGCTCTACATAATTTATTTAATATTCTAAAAACTCATTTTCTGCTTCATGTTGTCGTTTTACGAATCGAGGGTTGTTGTTGTTGCTGCTGCTGTTGTTGTTGTTGTTGTTTAGGCAACACATCAAAACAACAACCATTTTGCCATAAATTTTAAATTTTCCAAATTTATTTATTTATTTTGCATACACATCAGGCATATCGCAAGAAAACAGGCTCTTACATCAACCATAACTCATACAAACATAGAAACACACACACACACATACATACATATAGAGAAAAAAATTCATACACCAATTCGCTACGCAAAAAAAAACGAGTCAGAAGGGAAAGCACACGACTTTTCACATTTTTTCAGTTAAGCTTCTAACTACCAAAGCACATGTCCTTTTCTGTTAAGCAATGTTTTTGTCTAACGCTTAAGCTTCTAGCGTTTCTTTAAAACCAAAACCTAAAAAAAAAATGAATAAATAAAATGTTTTGTCTCCTTTGTGGCTGTGTTAAAAGTAAAATAATAAAATTTTCCATAACACAGGAGTGGCATAAAAATAAAATATGCAAAATTGTGGAAAATAGAAAAAACAAGTTTACCCTCATTGGAATTTTTTTTATATTTTTTATTTTTCATATCAAAGCCAAATGGAAAAAATAGACATGAAATGTAATCTCAACTTAAATGCGTCGTTCGGAATATAGAATACAACAACAACAACAAAATAAAAAATATAGCAAAACCATGTCAAAGACAGAAAGAAGTTTTTTTAATTTTTTTATTAAGTATTGGTATCAGTATAAGCGTGTGTGTGTGTGTCTGTAAATACACAAATGATGAATGATGAAAATTAAGCAGAACACGTACAATTTTCATATATTCGCAAAGGAAAACTTACCCCAAGAAGCCACAAAAATTTTTCATTTTTGTGATTTTTTTTTTAATATTCCTACGTTGTTGTAATTTATTATGAGGCCTTATATTTTGGCAATATATTCAATTGTTGGGTATGGGAAACAGTTGCAAAAGTTATACAGAGTTATACAGTTGTATAATTTCGTAAAAAAACCTTGGTTTAAAAAAATGTTTGCTTTAATAAAGAATTTATCGGATAAAGTTTAAAGTAGCATATCGACCATAGACAAAATGATACATATGGGCAAATCTACCAAGCAAAAAAATTTTCAAATTAATCTAACTCAATTTTTTTCAATTAAATAAAGAAAAAAAAATGTATTTCGATGACCATTAGTACAAAAATTATTAGCAAAAAAAATTTTTACGAGATATAAGCAAAAAAAAATTTTTTTTTTTTACACAAAAATTATTTTATTTGTGTGTTAATGTCTACAACAAAAATAATTTTTGTTCAAAAATTTTGTTTGAAAAATTTCCAAAAAAAAAATTCCGAGAATAAGCAAAAAAAATGTATTTATTTTTTACACATACATACATAAATACACGTAGTGAAGGGTATATAAGAATTGGCACAGCCAAATATAGCGCTCTTACTTGTTATTAATTTAATTCTCCTCAATTTCAGTAAAAACTTTTTTTGTTTACTATTTTGGAAAGATTGAAATTAGGTATGAAATGTCAGTTCCATGCGTTGTAGCGTGCGTAACGGAAAATAAGGTTTCTTTTATATTGTGAGTAGAATAAACATTTTTTTTAAGTTTTCTATATTTTTAAATCAAGTTCATATTCTGCTTTTAAGCAAATAAAAAATTAAAATTGTTAAAATAAAATAATAAAAACAAATATTAGCATCCCGATTTGAATTTTGGCGAAAATTGCATTTAAAACCTTTGAAATTGTTATTGGATTATCGGTGTTAGGAAAATTACAGAGTTAACAAAAACACTAAGGTATACAAAAATTTTCATTCATTTCTACTGGAAGCTCTGTTTCGCATTTTTCCTATGTCCCCATCTAACTTTGACAAGTGTGTTTTGACGAGGCCAATGAAGTTTGTATGACAAAGTAACAAAAACATATGTCCATCTTCATATTTTTTAATATCTCGAAAACTTGTAATTTTTTTTTAGTTTTTTATTATATACAAAAAATTTTTTTAATTCAATTTCTTAACCCTTGACATCTTGGCAACACAACAAAAATTATGACCTTTTAAATGAAGGCTCCACCGCATTATTTTCAATAATTCAAAGCTACAGGGTTGCCACGGGTTATTAAAATTAAAAAAGAATAAAACCGTTTTTAATATATACGCTACCCTCGATAGGCGCAACTCCTCGGTTATTGCAACTCGTAAATTGTTTACATTGTTGATACAGTTAACGCAACTTTTCCAAAAAAAAAAACTCAGTTATGGCAACTTTTCTCCCAAAATGATCAATTTGTCATTTTTATTTACATATTTTTTTATACATACATATTTCGAAATTGAAAGCGAAAAAGAAGTTTGAAAATGCTGATTCTTTTAACATTTGTCTTCAATGGGTCTAGGAAAATAGAATAGCCTTAAAACAAAATTTCACATTTTTTTCAATGATTATGTTTCTTCAAAATCTTCGTGAAATTGCAGTGCAGAAAAATATTTCATGTTATAAAACACAGTCAAAAATTTTAGATTTTTTTGATTGATTTTTTATCATTTATGTTTACAAATTCAAATCTGTTTATCTGTTGTACACTGGAATATGTATTTTTTATTTATTTATAGTATTTTTATGTTTTTTTTTTTAATAAAATTAATGAGTTTACTAAAAATAAATGATTTTAATGTGTGATAAAATTTACTTTTTTTCAAATTAAACCATAAAAGAGAATTAACGCCCTAAAAAATTGAAACTCGGTTTTCGCAACAACCAAAATGTCTATAAGTTGCGTTTAGTGAGGGTGCACTGTACATGCATTACTACATACATTCAAAAAATTTTATCAAAATCGGGAACCATCTGGTAAACATAGCATGGAATTACTCTACTGGAAAAAATATAATGTGCGTGTGTCACAAAGGGTTCACGGCTGTTAATAACACTTTTTGTGACGTGCGTCACGAAACTTTATGATCAATTATTTCACAAAATTATATTTTATGCCATTCGAAAAAACAAATAAAATCCTACTAAACACTACGTAAAAGTTATAAAAGTTAAAGGTATCTCTTTTGAAAACCCAAAAAAAATTGTGATATGAAAAATAAAATAAATAATAGGCGCAATGTTCATTAGAGGGTCGGGACTTTCTGTGGTTCGATTTCGTCAAACCTTGCACAAAAACATTTAAACTTTGAATTCAATAAAAAATTTAAAGAATCATATTAAATCTTGTTTAAATTTGGACCTATAAGCAAACTTTTCATTAAAAAAAAAAACAATTAGTAAAACAATAATTTTATTTTTCATTTAAAATTGTCCTCTGAAGCTATAAAAAGTCTTATAAAAATATTATTGTTTTTCAAATAAATATATTTAACGAATTTTCTTATTAAATTAAAAAAAAAATTGTTAAAAAAAAACAGAATCAGAAAAATATCTTCAAAGTCCATAAACAGCTTTAGAGCATCAGTTTATCATACAAAATATTTGAACAAATAAAAATACGCATACAACACGTAGGACCAGTCAAATGCTTTA
This sequence comes from Paykullia maculata, assembly GCA_003055125.1. Lineage (NCBI taxonomy): Eukaryota > Metazoa > Arthropoda > Insecta > Diptera > Rhinophoridae > Paykullia > Paykullia maculata. The sequence continues at coordinate 21,484 of NDXZ01013453.1, forward strand.
TGGGCTATATGACTAAAACATACGTAATTAGATCAATTGTATCCTTAACTAAATAAGAATTATATTTCCTATTTCTCTAATGTCCAAATTCACTGTCATTACTCAACTATTTGTTAACTAAAATGAAAAATATTTATTAACTAATGCGGGCTTTTGGTGCCTAAACTAGTGGCAAACTAAGAGCTGTGAATAAAAAATAATTTGCTAAACTATTGCCATTAGTTAACTAATGACAGTTAATTGGGGCTTAAGTAAACTTTAACTACGTTTCTCTAAAGGGAAACGAAGTTTTTTATTTTAACATTTCAATATAAAGACTTGAATTGTCCTTTTTATTGATTAGAAGGTAACACAAACACCCCTTTAAAAATCACTTAAGAACACTTTTTTAATATGTTTTTTTTTCTAACTTTATAAAAGAATATTTTTTTTAAATAAGATAAAAAGAATAACAAAAAACATTTTTTTCTCAATATAAAAATATATAAGTTTTTCGAACACGTTCCTTAAGAATTTAAAAATTAAATTTAACCTTTAACCAGTTTTTAGGTTTAAGAAATATTTAAAATTAACATTTGATACCAAAAATAGGAATCCCCTCAGAAATGTTTGGTGCAAATATAGGAAAGTTGTTTATTCCTTATATCGAAAATCACTTCTCAAACCATCCAATATCTTTTTCCGAAATTCATTAAATAAATTTAAAAAGTTTCTATTATAATATTTTCCACCCCAAATTGTACGAAAAAGACACCTAGAAAAAAATTTGCATCATTTTGCTGACGAGACGTTACAGCTTTAAAAACATATGTATGTATGTATGTGGAGGTATAAGAATTATTTCGTTTTTATATTTTTGAAGAATAAAAAAAAAAAATTCAAAAGAGGGCTGTTATTTTTACATTTTTGCTACTTCCACTTCCTACATTTCCAATTCAATAACAACCCTCAAAATAAATTGTGTGTGTGCAGAATTTTTTCTATTCCCTCCTTTAGAAACAACAACAAAAAAATGCTAAATACTTGACATACGCAAAAAAAGCGGTCAGATATAAAAAAACTAAAAAAGAAATACAATAAAATAAAAAAACACAAAAACAAAAATTGAAATAAATAAAGAAAGAAACCCTAACGACTTTCGTACTTTTACTTACATTTCGTTAACGTTATTTCTTTATTGTTGTTATTTTTGTTCTGGTCGTTGTTGTAGTAGTAACAACAATAAATAGTTAGTAGAGGAGGGTTGTTTATGCGCTTTTTTTTTGTTGTTTTTGTTTTGCATATTTTTTTTTTGGTCGTTAAGCATTTAGGGGAAGAAGCTGTGGTTTTTGTATAAACGAAAAATTATTTGATTAAAGTTATTGTTGATTTTGTTTTTTTTTTTCGAAAATTTAGCAAATGATTGGCGATTTTGCAAATACATTATTATTTGTAAATGCACATATGTACATGTGTGAGGGTAAGTAATTTTTGTTAGAGGTTTTGTTGTTCTTGCATTTAGTGGGGTTAAAATAGGAGGAGCCTGTGCAAAGTTTTGCAAACAAAATTCATATTTAAGGGATTATTTTTGCAATATTGCTTTAGAAAAAATGGCGTTTGCATCAATTGCTTCTTTAAAAACGATCAGTTTGTCATGGTTTTTAATAGAGAAAGGACACGGTCTTTGATAAATCTAAAAATAAATAACAACTTGATTGTATGAAATATTAAAAAGAAATATATGTATGTATGTATACTAATTTAATGTAATAACCAATATATTTGTCCGTCTTACTAAATAGATTTTAAAAGTAAAGCTTATAAAATATTTAACAAACATTATTAGACAAGCAAAAAAAGGTAATATTTAGGTAAAAACACGCTACGCACCTAGAAGTCCAGCCGGTTACTGTTTAAAACGAAGGTTGAAAGCTCCAGAAAATGACTAGATACAAGTAAACTGAGTATGTATAAGAAACAACCTGTCGCATTCAGGTTTGTATAAAAAGGGCTGCTTTGTGCCACAAAAAAAACTTTAAAACATTTAATATAAAAACAGTTAGTTTAGGTCCTGTTTCACATAACGTATATATGTATGTACATATATTAATATGATCTGACAATGTTCATAAAAGCATAAAAAATAAATTGGATCTGATTTTTAATGATATAGAATCAATGTCTTCAGTGTATTTTATTTAAAAACTTTTCAAAACATATTAGGGGTATTCGTTAAATCGCTTAAATGCCTCTTATACCTCATATGGCCAGTTTTTGAGTTCTGTATTTATCATTAAGTTCTATTTAAATGCAGAATTCAGTTTTTCAGTACACACTTAAATACAACTTAAATGGCCAATCTTCTCCACTTAAAGTCTATTTAAGTTTAATAAATTACCATATGATTTTGACACTTGTTTTTGTTGCGCCAATTTTAGTAAACAAACAATTTTTGTGGCCATTTATAACAATTTTTTTTTAATTTAAGAAATAATGAATAAAATATTAAACTTTATTAACATACAAACAAATGGAGGGATACATCTATACAACTAACACCTGTAGAGTTAATAAAGTGATTTTTAAGTTAATAATTGGTGTTAAACCAAAAATATTTTTTTCTATTCATCAGCTGTTTTTTGTAATATAAGTCATACTTTTTGGACATTTGATTATGCTATCGTACTTTTGTGCCATTTAAGAACATTAAATTAGCACTGAAAAAATGAAACTGCATTTAAGTGTTACTTAAATTTAAATGACAATTAGCTAAATGCGTATTTAAATACGAAGTCAAAAACTGGCCATCAAACTCTTAAACTTTCATATAATATTTAAAGTTTAATAGGTATAAGAGGCTTATAAGCGGTTAAAAGAGCGCCCCTATTATATTATATTTTTATTAAAAAAAAAACTTTTTAGGCATTTTTAACAGTTCGAGAAGTTTTTTATTTCTTCATAGTTTTATTAGGCCCAATCAGACGATGTCCTGGCACAGAATGCATTCACAATTAGTTATGGATGTAATATTTAATAATAAAATTATAATAAAGGAAAAAAGTAAAATAAAATTCTTAAAAAAAAAAGAATGCGACATATCGAGTACAAAAGTGTTATAGTTTTCAACATAAACTAAATATGCACACAAAATTTTATGAAAATCCTTTGGGCAGTTTTGAGAAAAGTATGTACGAACACAGTGTCCCATGATTTTAATATGTCAATTACGCCAAAAAAAGAGTATAGGCAGGTAAAAGAACTCAAATACCTCGTGTAAATAATACTTACAAAATCTTTGAAACATCTGATTATGGTGGCATACGATCATAACCATACCAATACACATACATTTTAATTTGGGCCCTACTTATAATCAATCTTTTTTGTTTTGTTTCTTTTTTATATTGTTATGTCAGTGAACCAGACATATGTATTTCTATTGCATTAGGGATTTTGCAAAGTATGTGCTTTTTAGAAGCATAACAGTAAATTCACTTGCGCATTCCACACACACACATGTGGTGAAGGTATATATAGGTTTGTCATT
>NDXZ01013470.1:0-11939 GCA_003055125.1 Paykullia maculata
AAAAGTGATGTCTTGTTTATCCTGAAGTATAAAAATCAAACAAAGATCATCAATATTCATTACGAAGAGTAATTGAGTGTACGATATTTTTTGTCAGTCCGTCTTTAGCTAACACAAATAAGCTAGTCAGCTGGTCAGTTGTTAGCTGACGCTTTTAGCGATATGAAATATACCCTATGACCTCTTCTCATACCTAACAAATACACATACTAAATTTTATTAAATTCGGTCCTCTTTTACAAATATAGGTGAAAAGTGGGCGTGGCATACAAAATTTTTAAAAAAATTTTAGCCTATTGTTCTTTTGAGACTATAGGTAACATGCTGTAAAAATTTCAAAGAAATCGGGCTATCGGTGAGGAAGGGAAAGATTATACCCTTTATGCTCTATTTTACGCCCTTTAGCAAAATTTAATATACCCTTTCTAAAAATCGGTCAAGTCGTTTCGGAGGAGTTTAAAGACAAACACCGTGACACGAGAGTTTTATATATATAGATAATTAAGCTTAAATATTTTGTATTTTATTCGTTTAGTTAACATTATTTTCTGTTTATATTGTAAATATATAAAGATTTTGACTTGTGGCTTATAATGATTTAAAAAAAATCTTAAAATCTTGAACTTTTCGCTTTATTTAGGATTTTTTATGATTCTTTAAACGTAAACAATCGGTTTTCTCTAAATAAGGAATTCTTAAAAAATATTTCAAAGAAAAAGATACTCTATTCTTGTAAATTAAATATGTTTATAAAAATTTCTTAGTTTTCAAAGTCCTATTCAAATCAAAAATTTCCTTTTTAACAATTCTCATATATAAAATCTGTAAAACTCTCTTTTTGCTCTGGCAATACTAATATCTCTATTTAATTGAGTTTTATGGGCTTCAGTCTTTCTCTATGGCTGGATAAGCTGGTAAAATCCTTATGAAAAAAAAACAAGAACAAAGCAAGAGAATAAAAGAAAATAAAATCAAAAATATATTTAAAACTAAAAATTCGTATTCGAAAGAAAAAGCCAAAGTGCATTTTAAGTTTTACTTTTCTTTTTACACTTTTATTTAGTTTTATTTATGTTTTTTGCAAAAGTATGTTGCAGTAATGGAAGGAGGAGAGTTAAGGTCTTTGAAAAGAAATCCACAAAAAGCACCAAAAATGTTTAAAAATCTTCCGATAAGATTTCAGCCGCCCTTGTATAGTAAATAATTTTAATAAAAGTATAAATATAAGCAACCAAATTACAACTTATGCTAAACATTGTAATATACTCTTTAAGCAAACCTTACTAACGGCAGAAGTAGACCACGTAAAATATCAACCTCTGCAAAAGAACAAAATTACTACGATGGTGGTTTTCACCAGAATTGTTAAGAAACAACCGACTAACTGAATCATATGCTGTTCTTACAACCAATTTAGTAGCCAAATCTAAATAGTTTTAACCAAAACATCCATTGAACAAGATGTGCAACTAGAACCACCAAAAACTCCTAAATAAACGGCAAACTTTTGTATTTTTTTTTCAGGATAATCAAGTACTACAATTAATTCGTGGTGCAAAACTATAGTGCAGACATTTGTTTCGCCACATAGAGCATGTACAGCAGCGTAAATAAGTGGAATTTTTACAACAGTTTTTAGCCAATGTGTAACAGCAGGTTCATGATTTTCTGTTTTTTTATTTAATTGTTGTAATTTATTTTTTATATTTTCTTTAACAGTTTTCATTGTTATGGTTTTAAATTTAAAATGCTAGATACTTCAATATTCAAAAATGCTGCATTTCAGTTGCTTTAAGTAAAGATTTGATGACAGGAAATGTGATTATATATTATTAACGAAAAATTATAAAAATTAACATCAAAAGTAATTTTATGTTTTAAGCATAAAGAAAAAATTTAGAAAATTTCTCTTATATATATTAACGTACATGGTAACAACAATATTATCTTGAAAAAAAAAACAAAAAATAATATTCGGTTTTCATATTCCTATTGATCCTGTTTAATTGATATTCTGTAGCAATGGCGATTAAACATAATGAGTTTGACATAGGATTCTATAACGAGTGTAATAAAATATTAGTTTCAAATTTCCATGGTAAAAAAGGAAAGAGGAGAATATTAAAAAAAGCACTCTGTACATCTGGTGATAAAGAATACAAATGTCTTAAAAAAAGAAAAAAAAGCTCAATTAATATTAGAAACTAAACTAACTCACTCACTCTTATAAGCTGGTAAAACCATATAATTAACAACTACAAAAAAAACACATTAAGCTTACATTGCTAATTGCAAGTGATTTACTATGAATACCACCGCTTTTACTACAAATAAAAATAAAAAACACGAAATCCAAACAAATGATATGACATCGTACAGGCAAGGCAACGTGCAATATAGATATGATAATATTTCTATTTACACACACACACACACACATTCACAAGTAAATACCAGATACTTATATGGAATTATAAAAAGGAGTGAAGAAGAAGAAATAAAACAAATAGACTTTACTTATTTGAACACTAGAAATTAATACAGCTCGTATGTGTGGAAACAAATATCCACAGGGAGTAAGACAGTTTAATTAATTTGTCACAGTAGTTTCTACAAACTAAAAACACATATACACATTTGTATCAATACATACATACGAATAACATCCCATCAAAAAAAAGTCTAGAAATATAAGTAGAAAAACCCGTAGTATTCTAAACTTTACTGAAAAGCTAACATATTCGATATTTGAGTGTTTTTAAAAGAATGCATGTACACAGTAATTCTAATTTTTTTTAATTTTAAACAAGTATTTGAAACTGAGTTCGTTTAAATTATATATAAAAAGAGTTGCCTACTTTGGATGTTATGCAGACGTAGTTTATTAAGAGAAAATTGTGTTATTTCTTGCTGGGATATCAAAGTGTTTTAAAGGTTCTGGGGCTACATATAAAGTTTTGAAGATAAAAATTGCAAAAAACCTTTTAAAGGAATTTGTTAGAATATAGATATGTTCATAAAAGTATTTGTAAAAATCCAATAAATATTATGAAATCATTAGGGGAAATATTAAAAATATTTTTGTGTTTTATTAAATTTAAGTTTTAGTTTAGAAGGGAAAGTTACAAAAGAAAAATATTAGCAACGAACATTTTTTTGTTTTTTTTTTTAAATTGAAAATTAATTTGTTTTCATTATGTAAATATTTTTTAGCAAAAATCTCTACCATTTGAGGTTAGAGTTTTCTTTGCAGCAAGATCTCTGTGCACCTCTATTTAAGTAAATAGAAGATGTTAAAGGTTGTTTTTTTGTTTTAAGAGATTTTTCTTAGGCAGACAAGTGTGCAAATGAAAATGTGTGCTGTTAGTGTCTTAAGTAACAGCTTGTTAAGAATTCAAATAAAATTCAAAAATTAAAAAAGAAATTACTTGATTTTGCTTCTATGCAGTAATTCACAATATATTTGTAATTATTTATCTTAAGGACATAATTTATCTGTTTAATTTATATACCGATCTATAATAAATTTCTTGCAAATTTCATATAAAAAAAAACTAGCAAAGCTTTGGTATGCATTGTTTGCCCTAATTTAGAAATACACTTCAGCTTTAACTGTTATTTATTTTAAATAACAACAGCAAAATATTTATATGGTACTGCGAATTTTTAATCAACCAACCAAAACAAAAAGATGCAATAATTTTTTTTAAATATTTTGTTTAATTGTTTATTATTATCGATATATTAATAATTTTTTTTAATGTTCTTGTAATTTGTTTATTAAAGTTTGAAAAAAGTTGCTGGAAAATTGAGAAAAATATAGTTAATTTAAATAACAACGGCAAAAAAAAGTTTGAAAACGTAAAAATTATTCCTTAAATTAGATTTTACTGTAAAGAACTATTTTTTATTTGAATTGTTTTCTAAATTTAAGTAACGAGTGTTGCTTTATAACCTCAAAAATGCGACTTGGAATGAAATCATTGATAGTTTTAAGGTAATCTAAGGAAATCTTGTCCCAAGCGATCTCAATTGCATTGATAAACGATGGAACGTCTTCATATTGTTAAATACTATTGAAAAATCCAACGCAAGGGTCCAAAAACGTTACTGCCTTTCGAAAAAGCTCATTCCATAATGTTTTTGTATTGTTCTGCGTTCAGTTTTCTCGTTTTAAATTGTAATTTAGTCTGATACAGCACCCCATACCATAATTCCATCAATGCAACAGTGTCGGCGGCTTAATATTACTTTTTCTTTTCTAATGTCATGATAATAGAAGTTACACCTGTCCCTGGACCATTCAGGTTAAACTTCTTCGTCAGAAAAAACAACCGTGTGTCATTTGGTATTTCACGTCATGTGAACTTTAGCAAAATCCAATCGTTTTTCTTTGTGAATGGGTTTTAATACAGGTTTTTTCTAAGCGCCGAACAGTCGAAATACTAGCAGATACTCCGGCTTTCGCCTTAATTTTTGGTGTCGAATCAGAGGATGTAATTCTTAAAACTTTACGCTTGTCTGTTAACGATAAGATACTTGCTGGTCTTCTTTTCATGTTTTTCCCAAAGGAATTCCGATTTTCGATGCAGCTGAAGACAAAACACAGATTTCTGCGGTTTTCTCCCCCAATTTTTCGAAAGGATAACTTTTGTTTAAAATAGGATTCAATGTTTCCTCTTTCTTCTGATGTTAATGGATTTGCTCGTCACATTTAGCGTACAAGCTGCCATAGTTAACAAACCGATAACTTCGTCAATCCTCTTGAAGATTTCCTAAAACAATTGGAGCTACCAAAATCAAAAAGATTGCAGCCAAATCAACCAATAAATGTATTTGTAATTTTTTAAAGCTGTATACAACGGATAAAAATGTGATTTTAGATACCAAACAATTTTTTTCTGCCAGCCTGCCTGCAAAAAAGAAGATATGTTCATTTATACTAAGGCAACAATGTGATTTATATAGAAAGCTGAACTAAACTTATCTTAAATTATATTGTTTTAGAACTATTTTAATCGTAAAGAATAACAAACTCGTTTCCTCAATATTACAACAAATATGTATATAAATATTTTTATGACAAAAATATCGGTTTTTCTAAAAATACTATCGATATTCATATATCGTCAGTACTTTACTTTGCTATGGATCTCTATTATTTCCTCCATATTGATTTCGATACGTTTTTACGTACCAGCAGGGTTAGGTAGGTAAAAAAACTTACGAATCATAGGTATAGAACCATTTTGGTCCATACCATTTTTTTATATAATAAATGCAATAAAACGCGTTTTTTGACTACTTATAGTAATCTTCAAACAAATAGAGTTTAGTTTCATTTCTTTTATCGTTTGTCAACCGATTTTTTTATTATTGTTTTTAAATACTTAATATAACATTATTATCTATGAAATAACCAAAATATAATAACGGTCAAACTTTGACCAATGGGTGACATACTGTAGTAATAATTTTATTGGTAAGCCTATTTTAATATTGTGATATATTTTTTGATTTCCCCAAATTCTTTTCGCTTTGCCACAATGACGCTTTATATTGAGTTTGCACTATTTCTGTGATTTTCAAAATCTCCCTCGCCATATAACTAGTACATATGAGTTTTACCTTAGTTTATGTTCAGGGTTTGATGTGTTTGCTTTGAAATGGAAAATCTGCGATATTTAGATAGCTGTGATATTGCTATAGATGAAAGTGACTCCGATATTTCAATTTCTAGTATTTTGGATAAAAAACAAGATGTGAAAGCACTGTGACAAATCATTTTGAGTCAGAAAAAGAAGAAGATGCTGCAGGAGTCAGTGATATAGATTTACTGTATATTGCAAAAAATAAAACGCAATGGAGTGCAGCAGCTCATTTCCATACAACCAGGGCCAACTCTATTTGCCATATCCAGATGCCATAATATATTCTCTTCTTTTTTGTTATTTTTTTCGCTAACGTTAAAAAAATAAAGTTTGAAAAAACCAACAAGTATGGTAGAATGAAATTTTATTAAAAAACATGGAAAGATTTAGAAACTTCTTCTTTGCGTGCATATATTGCTGTACTTTGCCGGTGTTTATCGCGGAAAAATTAAGATTTTGATACACGTTTTGATTGCCCTATTTTTCGGGCAATAATGACCGACAGTTCGAAAAAATAAAACATTTATTCCTACAAAATTTCTCATTTTAAAAAAAGTTTGTGTAGCATCTACAAAAATCTCATCTACTAGAAAACGTGGAATCTATAGGTCCAAATCTGATAAGAAGTGCATAATGTGCAGGAAATTTATATGCAAATTACCAAGAAAAATAATTTTCTCACTCTGTACTAAGAACGTTTAATGATTTATCCACCATTTCAGTAAATTTTTTCATAAGAATACAACAATAAATATGGGTGGACCAAAATGGTCCCAAATATAAGATTTGTAACTTTTTATTTGTATTATCATCTATTTATCATAAATAATTTAAAATTTGTTAGAAGCAATACAATAAAAAAAAATACCACGTGAGCTAACCTTTTATGTTGATATCTTGAACGGTTGCAAAGTTAAAGCAAAAAGGAAAAAAAGTTGACCAAAATGGTCCAAACCTGCCCGCAGGTTTAACTCCGGTTTTCCATTAATTCGGCATGACAAACTTAATCATATTGAAGGTATTGGCAAGTCCAGAGCAGCAAAAAAAAAATTATTTATTTTTTTTATAAAAAGATGGTTTTTCATATGTTTTTTTTTATTTAAAAAATATATCATTATGTACTAAAACATCGATATTTTTACTCGCTATTATATATCGATAAATCGATATTCTGTTTACAATTGCTTATCCCTATTATTCTCCCCACCACCATTAGTGGTGTAATAGTGACATGTACGATTATCAGTTCGTGTGTTAAAATAAGAAATATTTTTTCAGTCCCAATAAAGTCGACTTAGCTGTCTTCGCTAGTCTTTAACTGTCCCCATGCAATCCATTATCGAAAATGATATAATTAAAAAAAAATTTTGACGATAATTGAACCGGTAGCTAATAAGTCTACCAGGCTAATTTTACACTGCCTCTATGAACTATGAAAATTTTCTTAAATAGGCTGTGGAAAGCCTTAAATTTATTAAGTAATTCGGATTTGTATTTTTAAAAGGTTTGGGCATCACTGTTGTAAAATATGTATTTTTATAGCTTGTTTTACTAGTACTTGTAGAAACACAATAGTTGTAACATTCACTTGTCGTTGTCATCGTGATGGTGTGAACAATTGTCACTATGTCGCAAAACAAATGATAGAAGAACAAAACAGAAAAAGAAAAGAAAAACCATTTTTCATATGCTGACATCAGCTTAAAAATATTTTCAGAATTCTTAGTATTTTTCGCTTTGCTTGGTCTTTTTAAAGTTCTTCAGTAAAAATTGGTTAACACGACAAGTCTCCAAATGTTTAAAACAGACGTTAGTGATGATATTTTATTGTTTTGGTTAGAGAATTCGTTTTGATGTCTTTTTACATTCAATGTTTCTCTTCTTTACCCTTTCTTGCTTTTTTTTTCTTTTTTCTTTGAGCTGCAACCTGTATAACACATACATACAAGCATATAAGTATACAAACATACATTTCAAAAATGTGCTTGAATAGCAAAAACACAAAATTGAAATTCCATTTTTATATAAGAAAACTCTGAGATTGCAATAATCAAAAAGGTATTTCATTTTAAGATAATATTTCGATAATATTTTTTTTTTTTTTGGAATTTTCGTCATCATTTTTATTTTAGTTTTTTTATTAACTTTATTAACAGATACTTTTTTGAAGTGATTGAAAAATTTTTTAGTTTTTGACATGCATCTGCTAGTATTTCTTTTTGTATTAAAATTATAAAAACTATAAAATAAATTTTAGAATGAACATTTACATGAACAATTTAAGAAGAAAAGTATTTAAAATCATTAAATGCATCCATTTATCACAAAATTGCATTAGAAATTTTGCACAAAGTATTAAAAAATCCTAATTAATAACGTACAATATTATAATTCAATGTTTAAAAGAAAATAACAAGAAACTATGCAAATAAATAGCTAAACTACATAAAAACTTTAATAATTTACAAACTGAAAAATCAACTTTTTAGCTACATACATACATATATTTAGCAGTAGATTCACACACGAAAATATACAAACCTGCAACCCACCAAATAATATCATCAGAGTCGACATTAAGCCAAATTTGCGATTTCAAACGGAAACTAAAATGAAAGCAAGAAGTTTTCATGCACAAATATTTATTACAACATTTGCATATACATACGCACACACACACACACATTTACATTTGTGCCATATCATTATTGACCTTTTGCACTTCTCCTGCTGCCGTTTTAGTTATTGAATGTTGCAACAACTTTATGCATTACCTAATGCAGCAATAAAATAAAACCGATTGAAAAAGTAAAATGAAGACTTGCAGACAGGTTGTGTTAATGTTGCAAAATTCAAATGGAAAATGTTGCAATAACTTTGAATGTACTTTCTTTGTTGTTTCTCCTTTTAAAACGTTCATTTCTGTTCTAGTATTAGAAATCATCATGAGTGGTTTAATGTTCTATGTTAAAGTAAGTGTAAGAAAAGGCATGTGAACATATGTACATATGTGAATGTTTGTGCTTAAGTGCATACGTTGTTAACATGTGTAGTGGACAGGATACATAGCAATTTGATCCAGAATATCACGCAGATACACATTAATTTAAATGTACAATAGCCAGTATACATATGTGCGTTAGTAAAATGCAAATAAGTTACAATAAAATAACAGAAGAAACGCAATAAAAAAATTATACAAAAAAAAAAAATCAAAATCATTCTAAAAAATACAGCCAAAGAATCTTAATCGACAATTTTTATTGGACAAAAGATTATAGAAAATTGTTCATAAAGAAAAAAATTTTGTAAAAGTACGAATAGAGAATTCCGCCAGATTTCTTTTTTTTTCAGAGACATTTGCAAACATTTTTCACAATTAGAGAATTTTATGTTAATTTTCAATTGTTGATGGACAAGAAATTTACGAAAACACTAATCCCCATATGTATAATGAAAATTTAGCCACAGCTTATACATCGCAAACAACTTTCTGCTCACTAGCCAGCCGACTAGGTTAAGCAGGGTGTTGGCAAAGAGTTTATTTATAATGAATATTCAGCAGCTAATAATAAGAGTTTAATTTTAAGTCAACATGAGTTTAGCATATTATACATATGGCCGTAAATAGCTAAAGAGTTTATAAAAACAGTTTTCTGTGATTAAAATTTTTAACTGAATTTCAAGAAAAATTTATTTACAGTTTTTTTTTAATGAGAAAATTTATGAAGAAAAATTACCATCTTTTAACGAGAGACCTAACAGAGATTTCTTAAAAGATAAAACATTACTAAAGTACGCCTTATATTGTGTAGGTGAGCAAAAAAAAAGTGGGCGCGTCATACTTCAAATACATAAAAAACTATTAAAGTTTTACGATTAAACAATATCAGCAAAATTTTGTAACTAAGTACAAGGTGGCGCAAAAGTCATCCTCCTATCAGAAAATGCTATAAATTTTGCAATTATTGGTCAAATAAATAGTCACCAATATTCCGCGTTCTGGAGCAGTGTAGCGTAACATTGTTTATTAACGTGTATTTCGCATGTGTTTACTACACAAATGTCAAAACAGAACTGACATTAGGGGCCAATTGCAAATTTATAGCATTTTCTGATAGGAGGATGACTTTTGCGCCACCTTGTACATATGTATTTCTTTTGGATTTTTAAGGCTTTGAATTTTAAGGAAGCACTTCCTTTATTTTAGTTCTTAGATTTCTTTCTTGTCATCGGATTATCTAAATTTCCAAAAATGGAATCTTGGAAAATTATTTTTTGAAAGTGACTTTCTTTAAATATGATTAAAAATGTTTTAAAAACAGTTAAATAGAAATCACAACATGGTTAGACAATATAACGAATATGTATGTTAGCGCAGTACAATTCTATTAAGCGTCAATCATTAAAACGAACGAATTATAACTTTACACATCAAGTATTGGGGGTTATTAAATAAACTTAATTTTTGTAATATTTATTTTTTGTAAAGCACCTGTTGGAGAGCTTAACAAAATTTCACAAAATTATTATATATGTCTGCTAAAGGCAAAATTTCCTAAAAGCAGCGGAATCTTTACTGACAGCTATTTTCTATACTATCTATATCTTTAAAATTTTTTGAAATTTATTAAGTTACTAAAATTATATTTAAGCGGATTAAGTTCTTTCTGTTGCTTATAGAACATCAGATATATCTAAGCAAAAAAGCGGAAAATTCTGGAGTTTTGTTTATTCAAGTCCATTGTGTATTAGCTTTAGATAAAGCCACAAACCATGTCGGACGATGTGACGAAATATACTTTTTTTATATATGGCTTGCACAAATCATAATTAAGCTAATTCCAACAAGATATATACAAGAAGTACCTAGGATTAAAAATCGTTTTTTTCATGCTCCTAACATTACTAATCACTTTTCTATGACTGTATTTATGGCTACTTTAGCAGCTACTATGTGTGCATATAACACAATTATTACAACTACTTTCTGGAGTTGGCACACATGTGCATTTTAAATGTATTTGCACATCTACATTAATACACATTATAAAGTATGTATTTGTATTTTAGATTTCAATGCGTAAAGCAAATAATATCCTTTCTAGAGTCGGCTCCTTTATTTCTACACCCACAATATACACACAATCATACGGACCTATACTTTCATATCCACATACATATGAATGTATATTAATGGGTACATTTCAAAAGCAATATTGTATGAATAATTGGCGAATAAAAGTTATTTTGCATGTACGTCTGTTTCATAGTCACTTACAAAATGAACGAAAACTTTCAAAGTACCTAGAATACGAGTAGAACTTATTTGAGAAACAGATGTAAAAGACTTTTATGAAATTGAATATGTATTTTTTGTTCTTAAAGTATACACATATATATTAGTGGGTAATTATTATTGTAAAATTGTGTAATTTATGGCATGAAGATAAACGTTTTATCGTTTCCGCCGTGTCATATTAATTTAACAGCACTGCAAGATTTTTAACTTTAAATACCAGATAAACAAACATCAAAATAAACAACAGATTTTTTTTCAAATTAATGCTTTTAAAATATAGAAAGTTTTCAAGGTAGTATTTTAGCTTTATATGTATGAAATATTTATTTAATAAAAATATAAAATATACTCTTCATTTTTTGCACTTTTGATGATTTTTGTAATATTGAATCTGTTATGTGGGGACTCCATTTTACTAACCAAAATGATTAATCACAATAAATGGCAAATATATAAAAAATTTGTGTTGATTCTTCGTTTAAATACCCAAGCAGCGCAGTCCGATCATTTCACGACTTCAATGGTCGGATTTGGTAAGCAATCTTTCTAATTTCAGTCATTTCGGTCAGATTAAATTCACTTCTGATACATTTCTGGTCGCTAGATTTTTAATAAATTTACCGACCACGCTACGACCACGTAGTGATGTCGTACAATGACTCGTTGCTTTTAGTCAATAGTGACGTCATTTGTGGTCGCCGAACGACCGTCATCTTTCTGACGAAATATGTGCAGCATACTTTTAGGCATTATCAATTGGGGACTAAAGGCGACTATTATTCGTTTTTAGTTGAAATGTGTTCGGTTGATAATACATGATACACACAATGTACCGCCATATTTTTTTAAAACAAATTTTTGCCATGGTAAAAAATTTAATGTTGAATATTAAAATAAAAATTATTGATATGCAATTTACGACGCCAGAATGAATGAGAATGGTGTATGTTCACTTAATTTTGCATAAATAATATTAAAAAAATATT
>NDXZ01013478.1:1726-13986 GCA_003055125.1 Paykullia maculata
TGAATTTGTACAACCATCCTTTGGCCAGTGGAGTTTGCAGCAACTAAACGCCACCTGACTGACACAAAAATAAAGCAAAGAATAAAGCTTTCAACAAAAAAATTAAGAAAATAAAAAAGAGAAAAATATGCCTGTCAAATACTATATGTATATCAATTATCACAAAAGGAAAAAAAACGAAATAAACAAATGAATTTCAAACCCCAACCTCTTTCTTAAATGTCCCACATTTTATTTCAAGCCAATATGAAATGTGTCATGCCGTAGCAGGGTCGATAGAAAGGACAAGTCGTAAACCAAACACATACATCTTGTTTCTTTTGTCTTAACTTTTTTAACAACAAATAAACGGGAACAAATAAACAACATCAGCAAGACGTGAATGATTTAATGAGTTTTTGTTGTGTTGAAATAATCTAATGCAGAAAGAATTGAGAAAGAAAACCAAAAAATTAAAAAAATTATTTATTTTTATTAAATTAAGTAAGAGTTTTTCTAAAACTTTTCCCTAATATTATAGATTTTTCTGTAAGCGTCGGTAAATATAAAAACATATTAATAATCTCTTTTAAATCATAATTTTAATATTTATATTATTGAATACTGTTCCATGTAAACTATATTTATTTTTAAAAATGTTTGTAAGAATTGTTTTGTATAGAAAAATATATAAAAATTCTTAAAATACCTTTAAAATACCTTTAAAATAACATAAATCCTTACATTTGGCAACACTGATACTATGCGCACTAGCAGTAATTTGTTGTTGTTATATTTATAGTAAAGATACCATAATTTTGCTTCTAAAGCATCGATTTGGAAATTTTTTCCCAAAATTACATCCACCCCACCCCCTATTTTGGATAAGACAATTATTTCTGGTTTTATTTTGGCTCAAGTTCATTTTAAAATTTCTTAGAAATTTTATTTTTTATTGTGATAATGAAATGAATAATAATTTTTAAAAAGTAAGTTTTTGCTGACACTAGCCGAGTGGAATTCATTTTCGAAACCATGATACGAATTTCATCATCAGCATTCTTTGATCGATGATTAGTGTTGGATGTAAATATCATCATAAAATTTAACTCACAGTTTATTAGGAACTTTGGATGAACTTTGTTTTATTTCTTAAAATAATTTTAATATCTCTAGTCTATATTTTTTTGTCATAATTTTTTCTCTTCTTTGAATAATTTTTAATTAAAAATATATAGAAAATGATCATAAGCTTAATGCCTAGGTTTAAGTTTATGTTCGGTAGTTCAAAAAATATTTATTTTTATTAAAAAACCAAACAGTTGCTGCCTTTTTAATACACAGAAAAAAATATCAGCATTTTTTTTTAATTAAGGCGTTATTAGAATTCAGAATTAAATTTTATTACGATTCAATTAGGTCGGCTGAAATATAAAACTACACCGGTTAGAGCGTAGGGGTACTTTTAGGCCGAAGTACCCCAGTTCGAATCACAGCAGAGGAAGAAATCAAAAAAAAAAATTGTAAAAAGGCGACACACACCACTTAACTAAACACACCACCACCCAAACATATGGGACGTTGTTTCAAGGCAACATTTTTTCAATTAACATTTTGATTAATTCAATTAACAACTTGTTTAAAGTAAAAATTTTTAAATTAATTTTTTACTAAAATCTAAAATTTTGTTAATTGGAAAAAATTAATATTTTTAGTTTTTATTATTTTAGATGTGTAATTCATATAATCATTTTGGTGACAATTTTTTAGTTTTTTCTGTGTATATTGTTTTAGATTTTCCTTTATAACTTTTTTTCTAAGCGGCCGTTTTATCTTATTTGCAATACCAAACTGCATAGGAAAATTATTAATAGTTAACGTTAACTCCATCTGATTTGCATTAAAGGTCTGGCTATAAGAGTGTGTTTTCCACAAACATATGGAGATAGTTAAATCGGTTCAGGAAGTTACAAGGACAAAAAATAGAAATAGAATAGACACATTGTTGGGGCTCACATAACTATATGTTGGGTTTACGCACGGAATAACAATTCTATATATGTATATCCTGTGGTGGTGGTAGTGAAGGGGGCAAAAAAAAACAGATTAGCTATCATTTTATTATACCCTTCACCACAGGTGACAAGGGTATATATAGGTTTGTTATTCCGTTTGTAATTTTTTACAAAATTCATTTGCGACCTCATAAAGTATATATATTATCTGAATCTTTATCGATAGAGAAGTCTATTTAGCCATGTCCGTCTGTCTGTCTGTTGAAATCAACTTTTCTCAAAATAAAATAAATTAACGACATACATTTAAGCAAATTTTTCTTTTTTTTTACATAAAAAGTATTATATTTGTGTGTACACGTGGTGAAGGGTATATAAGATTAGGCATAGCCGAATACAACGCTCTTTCGTTTTTTATATCAATTCCATTTACCCATTTAAGGCCATAGGGCGTCAACCTATATGAAATCTCATATTTTAGAACTTATACTGACAAATACTTAATGAAATACACAAACTGTTTAATATAAAAATTTTCAAATTAGACTTCTTACATTCAAATGAAATTCTTGTCCCTTTTTATGAGTCATTATTCATAATATGACTAATGAAAGTAAAACCCTTATTTAGTACTAACACGTATGACTCATTTAACAAAAAAAACCCTATTTTTGTATTTCTGTCAAACATCTTAAATAAATTCATACAATACAACAATAGATTAGAATAACACCCCAAAGGATCATAAAGTTCATACAAGGATTTCGTTTTATTTCACTTTTTCTTTGTTGCTCATTTTACAAATTTTATTTTTACGATTGCATTTTCAACTCTACTTTATACTTATATATGTATATATAAGGCTCTGTGTTTAAAGACCAACTACTAAAATATAGAAAAAGAAATTTAAACAAAAACCTAATCAAGTCCTGCTGTAAAAATGTCGAAGGTTTTAAAGTTACTTGTCTAGTTTATTTAATATTTTTTGTGTGTTTTTAATTTTAGTTTTTATTATTACGAAATAAGAGAAATTAATGGCTTCCGGTTTTAAATAGAATTTCGCAGAAAATTAATAAAAGGGCATTAGACAAAAGAAAAAATAAAAACAAGAACGAAATCACAAAAACTATTCTAAACGTATGGGTGTATTAGTGCATTTATTTATATATTTCTAAAATATTTATACACTAAAGGCGAAAAAGTGTTTTCCGAAGCACTTTAAAAAAATGATTAATTTTAAAATTCAACACATAATTAAAAAATATATATGTAAATAATAATATTCAAATATATTTGAATTATTATTTTTGTAGCAGTATGATAGCAGTACTAAGCTACCATATTTATATTCCAGAGACTTTGACACAGCCCTACTATAGTGTTAACGCCCTAGTAAAAACACTCCTTTGGCTTTTTTGCTTAAATTATAAATATTTTTACATGAATTAACCTAAAATGGAAATGTAATGTAATTAGTTTTCCAATGTGTTACCAAGAGTTAAACGTTTTCAAGTTATGAACAAGATCTAATAGGTTGTGGTACTAATCCCTCACTATAATTTGGTGTAGGGGTAATATCAGACTTCAAGCCAGAATGAATTTACTTATTCAAAAATATTTGCAACACAAAATAATAGTTTTCGTAATGATTTGAATATTTAAGCCAAGTTCGACACATCCTTTTATACCAAATTTGAACTCCGGTTTTTTGGCATCTATTTAAAAGGGGTTCCTCAAAAAAATCCATATACTGTAGACTGGTTTTAAAAAGTCAGTCACATTTATCCGATTTTGGGGCAACATGTCAAGCTATTGTTTTATTAAAAACGATTTTGCCATAGATTTTTTCGTTTGATACAATTTGTCAACATAGAAGTAAAACTGCTGCTGAATAAAATATGAAGTTAAATTCGAACACAGCCGATTCACAGTATTAGAAAAAGGCAGATTTTGTTAACTTTATAAAATTTTCTTCCAAACACCTTCATTTAAACTAATGAATTTTTTTTTTTACATTAAATAGTCAAGTTCTATACGACGCACAGTGGCTGAAAATCGTTCTTAATTGGCCAAATCTCCAATTTTTTGTTATTGCCAATTTTAAAAATTTTAATGCCATTCGATAGCAAATATATTAGAATTAAAGTGTTTAAAAAGACTAGATCAAAATATTGGTAATTATGGGCGTGACATGCTGCTGGAAACAAATATTTTAAGTTATTTTGGAAAAAATTTTAAATTTTGCAAATTTTATCAGAATAAAGTTATAATTTCTCGCAAACTATTATCAATAATGGGTTGAATTTTTTTTTATTATATTAGTGGGATAGCAGTTTTTAAGAAATGGTTCATTGTATCACTGTACCATTTATATCTGATGTGGTACTAAAGCTTTCCCAGGTTCCATATTTTAGTAAAATCAGAAATTAAAAAGAATAGAAGTTGTTAGGGTCAAAAGAAGTTAAAGAAATTTTACTACCATTAGAAAGCTAAATGTGTCCTCTTTAACCCCATATATACTTTTGCAACTGGTTGGAACTGTCTGTAAAACACTTCTTTTATTTGATGAAATTACTCGTATATGACACATGTGTGAAGGCTATAATAATAATTTAAAGGTTTGCCATTCTATAAATCTGACATGAATAAAGATATTGTAATAAAATTTGGCAGTTATGTAGATTAGAAAGTTCTTAAAACAGCAGACTTAAAAACATCCTCCTTTTTGAATAAAAAATATCATAATTCTCAATCTCAATCAATAGCATTTTCATACTAAATGCTAAAAAACATCAAAAGTTTAACTTTGACCTTCAATTTCTCAACAACTGCTAAACCAATTTTAATAAAATTAAAACTGTAAAAAAGCTCAAGAAATCTTCTCCCCAGCAAAATTGCAAAAATATCTCTATCGGTTCAAAAGTTACAGATTTTTGGCCAATGAAACACGATTTTTAGCCACTGTGCAACGCTCTTAAATTTAAATTTAAGTTCAAAAAAAAAATTTAATACTAAATGAAATTAAGTTGTGTTTTTTAAATTTTTCAAACAAGGGTATCTTCAGTATAACGAAAAATTATTTAGAAATTTGAAAAAAATATGCAAAGTTAGGTTCGAGAAAAAATTTATAACTTTGATAACTAGAGATAACGATTAAATTATTGTTTTCACTTCATGAAATTATAACTAATTAATATTTTGCTCATCACTGTATCATTATCTGGACACCAACAGGCACACAATGTTAAATAAGGCCATTTAAATGTTTACAAAATATTACAACAATGCTTCAGGGGAGCTACATGGTATGTATTTAGTAGAATAGAGTAAAACTACATAAATATTATAATAATAAAGTAGCTGTTGTATTAAAAGCAGTAGCTTCTAGTACAAAAATTATTTTTTTAATTAAGTGGAATTAAAAAATAAAACTCCCAAAACTCCCAAAACACACATGCATACACACACACACACATACAATTTTCTGATTAGAAAACCCGCTACTAAATAATATGTTATTAGAAGTTGGCAAAAAAAAAAAAGTTAAAGTTGTTGAACCACCGCCTTTTTTTATTTTCTCTTTTTTAGATTCAATTGTGAATGTTTTATGGCGATTATGACAATGACAACGATAACGATAACGACCGATGTTTGGCTGTTGAAGATGATGAGAAAACACAAATTGTGGATACGGACAGACGATGGGTTCAGAAGCAGAGTAGCAGAAAAAAAAGCTTTAACATGAGGCATTAATTAATCGTTAAGTATTAAATGATGCATATAAAAACAGAAAAACATATTAAATCAACGTAGCAAAAAGAAAGAAAGAAACTAAATTTTAAAGAACAATTTCTATGAATTTGTTTAAATAAATTGCTTCCTCTGCTGTTTGATTCTGAAACGATGTGGTTGAGCCAATTTAAACTGTTGATGACCCCAGCTTAAAAGATCACGTTGCAAAAAAAGTTGTGTGTATTTCTTTTTCTGCGTTAATAGGAAGAGAATTGTTTTATCTGATAAAGAGAGATTATTTGCTTTCATTTGTAAATAAGAATATGTTTTATAGATTCTTTAAAAACAGTCTTTTATTACAAAAAATTGGCATTAAATGGAGTTAATTTGTCAAAGATTTTAAATGAATAAATTTTTTTTATTTACATTTATTTGCAATCTATTTACATTTAAATAATAAGCAAATTTTATAAAAATTAAATATATTACAGAAACGTTGATTTCCAGCGTACTTAACCAGAGATATATGTACATATGTATTTCTTTGTATCTACAAAATTATTATATTATCTTAAATTATTGTTGTAAGTCATAATTTCCTAAGATAACTTTAGTTTAGACTAGAAATGGAAGATCTAGCACATGCAGTCTTTTTAGCCGTCTTACTTCGTCACTGTCATCTAAAAGGGCTACAGCTAGAGTATTCTCGTGGTTGCTAGGTCTATTCAAGTATCTCATGCTATATTTCCTTATTTCTTCGTTAACTTTGTAAATGTCAAGGTCAAAATAAATATTGTTTTTTCTCACAAACTAAGGCGCTCTTGTTATAAGTCTTTAAGTTTAAGACTGATATTTCTGAACAATATCAATGTTAGAGTACGATGCTGTTCTCATAAGTCCACCAGATAGGCTTTAAAATTGTCTTATAGAGTATTATTTTGTTGTGTAGACTCAATTCTGAGTTTTTGAATAAATAACAATAAGAAACCTGGGTCAACAAACTCTCGCTATTATCTGTTGCCCGAAGTATTTTATGCGTTGCTAAGTTAGAATTTATTCAGCCGCTAGAGTTATTATTTTTAGCATTTTTGGACACCGGTGTCCCACACAGAACCTCAAAATTATTTCTTACAATAAACTTCATCGGCGTTAAGACTTAGCACTCTTACGCACAGTTTTGATGAAATCGAAATCACTTATCAGATTTGGGCAGCAAATAGGAATTATTTTTTTTATTTTTTTCGTCCACTCCTTTTAAATTAAGAAAAAAAATGCGTTAAAGTGTTTGAACTCTGGTGTCCCATATGCATTAAAAATCTTTATAATCTTTTTATCATAAAAATCATATTTTTTTTGCTTCTTATTTTTATTTTACAGCAAATATTAAGCTATTAAAATACCAACCAAGAAACTTTTAATAATAACGAGCAATTTCCTTGGTACTGTTTATGTTTGGTTTTGCAATTTAATTACACTGATGTCCGCTTAATAAACATTTAGTCATTAACTTTAAAACTTAATAAAAACTAATCAAGAAACTATAACATAATAATAAAAAAATAAATATTGTAATGAAATAACTCCCATGGAAAAGCAAATCATGGTAGCAGCAAACAAATTCTTGAAAACCATTGACAAAAAGTAGTTGCTTTAAATTAAAATCTATGTTTATTTCTTATTCGCAGTTTAAATTTCCATTTAAATTAAATTTAACTTGAATTTTGATTTGTTAATACCTTTTCCTTTTATCATTATGTTCTAATGTTTCTTTATAATTTATTAAATTTTTTTGTCCAACTTTGTTTTCTCTTAGCCAACTCTTGGTTCTTTGGCTTTAAATTTCATTAAATAAAAACTACTAAAGTGAAGCTAAATACTGTTTTATCATTTTTCGTTGTTCGCTACTTTAGAATTTTGCATTGAGATATAAAAAATTGCTCACAAACACATTTATTTACTATCTGGAAACCATAAAATGTGGGTTTTTTTTTCTTATAATCTTTACTTAATTTTCAGTTTTATCTTTAATACAACTACAACTACCAGTAGCAGTTGTAGAGCAAACAGTAGTAGAAGCCATATCCACAGTGTTTAATGTAGGTCATCTTTATTGTTCATAACTTTTTTAGCGAAAAAAAGTTAAATCAGCAGCAGCAATTACTTCTTCTGTGATTACATTTAGCTGCACGTAAAAAATTATATTTGTATTTAAAAACAACATTTACAATATAATTTTTATTTTTATATTTTTTGCAAAACTCATATAAAAAAAATCACCTGAAATAATATTAAAAAAATTAATATCGTTTTTTAGCTAAAAATTTATTTGAATCAAAAAATAAGTGTAAACTTATTTATACTTAAAGTAAAAATAACATCGGTAGAGAAAAAAGTGTTAATTCTAACCTAAACATGATTGGAGTAAGGGAATGCAATAAATATATTGCAACGACGACTAGTCCATACTTCATATTAACATACTTTTCAAAGATAACAACCTTACGAGCAAGTCAATAATTTTCCAATGCCAAAATTATAATGCTTAACATGTTGAACTATTTAATTAAAAAACATCTATGTAGAGAGAAAAATTAAAACTTTACCCCAATTAACAAAGTAATTAAATCAAGCAAATTAATGTTCAAATTTGCATTTTCCCCCAAAATGGTTACATCAATAAGCCAAAATTTTTACAAAACAAATATTAGAAATTTTTCCAATGAAAAATACTTTTATATTTTAATTAAAAAATTTGTTTAAGAAATTGTTATTTTTAGTAAAGTAATAATTGAATCCAATAAAAAAACAGTTAATTAAAAGTATACCAACGACTTAAGGTGGATTCACTCATTGTTTCAAGCCAAAATTTTTGTACGGACAATTTTTTTTTATATTGAGTTTGACGTCTCTCTTTTTGAGAGAGACAAAAAATAGTTTTTTTCGAAAAACTCTCAGTTTGAATTGGTTTAATTTTAATTCTCGTCCAGACAAAATTGAGCTGAGTTGCCACTAGTTTAAATTTTTTCATACGAAGTTGAATTTAGTTGCCAAATCGGGTAGCAAAATATAAAATAATTTTAAATGTAATATGCTGTGTTTACGTACGTATGTATGAATTTCATGTGGTAGCTTTGATTTTCCGGATAAATTTTTCTAAATGAGTTAATCATGCTGCAGAAAAATCTCAGTAAAAGAAATGTTCTCCGAACGAAAATTATGTCCAAAACAAGTGGGTGAATCCATCTTAACTAAAACCAATCGCCAATATATATAATATATAAGACAACAGAAAAAAGAATAGATGTTCATTAAAGGGTCGATCAAATCAGTAATTGATTTAATGTATTAAATCAACTGTATTTAACTTTATGGGTAATCGTATGGCTTTTGCCACTTTTTTTATCTTTCTATATGTTTGTGACAAGTAGAAAAAACATATTTTTAAAATTAAACATTTTTCTTTATAAAAAATAACACAAAACTAAGCACAGCTTATTAGGAATTTACTTCTTTAAATTTTTTCTTAATTTGTTGTTCTTCTTTTTTAACCTCCTTAAATATTTAAAAACACAACTTGAAAAGTTCAAAGTCCACAGGGTAAATGGTATTGCAAAAGTGATAAAGCACAAGGACAGTGTTTCAGTATGTTAATCTCCTCTATCAACCTTACTCTATTCAAATACTCTGCAGTGTAAGTTGCAAATAAAAAATTATGTATAAATGTACATAAAATTTAATTAAAAACTCTTAAGCAAATAGGGTTTTCGCACCAAAATAAATCTCTCTTCATATTAACAACACAAACTAACACCAGCAACAAAAATAACTGTTGAAAAACAACAGCAACAACATCGGAAATAGCTCCAGCATTGCAAACTTTTCAATGAAACAACTCACCGCAAAAAAAAAAAAAAAAAAAGATTCATGAAAGAACCGTAACAAATAGAATCATAAATTTTAGTATATTTTTCACATAAAGCTTTCATAGCATTAGCTTTTAAGTACATTTGATATAGTTGTACTTGTATTTGTTGCTGCGCTGTTGTCGTTAGAGCATTAAAAGGAGTACAAATATTGTTGTTGTGAACTTTAATAACAAAAAAAAAAGCATTAAAGGTGACTTAAGTTTATGTTTATGTTGCTGTTAATATGAATCGTACCATCAAGTTGGTCGGTCGGTGGCAGCAATCTTACTGTTGCTGCTAGAGCTATTCCCATACAAACAAATATACTCCTAATTTAATGTTGTTGCTATTAACTCCCATTAGTGCTGTTACCCCTGTTTCATCCTTTTTCAGGATGGATAATTAATGAAGAGTACACGCTTTTTAGTATTAAAATTTACATATTAAATGTTAAGTTTTTAAAACCATCTTAAATATATTTCTGCTTCTGTGCAGCTCCAACGATTTTTGACTAAATATATAATCTTAGTAAAAAGTAATAAGAAAAGAAGAAAAGTAAACGCTGCTGTCAAGGATAAAAATAGTTTTTGCCGCTATTTGAAAATTGTATTTTATTTTTCTTAAAAAACTTAATTCCTTAAAAATGAAACGTTATTAGAATGATTTCTATTACATAAAAAGGTATCGGATACTTAAATGATATTAACTCTTGTATTGTTTAAGTTTAATTTTTTTTAGAATAAAAATCAGCTAAAACAAAACATTGTTAGTATGTATGTATATTACAGTAAGTAACTTGATATTTAAAGCAAGAAATTGACACTTACATTTGAGTAACCTTAGCAAGAATTTGCAACACTGCAACTTTCCCCGCAATATCAAACGTTCCTTAACCGATTGACGTGTTAATTGGATATACCCTTTAATAGTATTTATCGATTTGGAATCAACAGTCAGTAGCTGGCAGCTCTATAAAGAAGAGGAAGGGGGATCATTGATAGTGCCACTGATAACTATTGCAGAACCCCTTTCTCTTCATGTGAAATTTGCATTTACGCCTTGATAAGCAAATTCGCTTAGAAGAGATGGATGAATTAACCAAGTGGGTTACAGAAATAAAGCACCAAAAAATTTGAAAATTTGTAAGGAAGCTACGATTGTCAGTCCCTCCAAATTAGGCAACCACGGCAAAATGCTTGAGAGACACATCATAAACTTTTCTAGATGCTGTCACAACGTAAAATGGAGGAAGGGCACTGTCACATTTACACTAAAAAGTAAAACCATACGTCGACTGGACATTCTCAAAGAGCAAGAGACTAAATGTTAAGTTATATCTACTCCGTGGATAAACGGACGCCCATCACTCCGTATCTCATTTAATCTTTTCTGTTAAACAAATTTTCTATTTTGTCTCTACGAGTACCGTAAAACGATTAAATTATTGAACCAAATTTTCTTCAGCATTGTATTTTCATAATACGCCCATGCTTAGATTAGATTATACCTACCTGAAGGGAAGTGAAGTATCGTAGAATATCGATGCCAAAAATTCTTGATATCCAAGAATCGTTTATGTTCATTTTTGCTCTTTTAATATTTTCTTCTCTTTCATCTTGATTTCTGCTAGTATTCTCAGGCATTAAGTTGTATTAATTACCTTTAGATCATAAAATAAACACAAGAATGAAAAGCACACTAATAAAAACTATCTAAATCACGTAAAAAGTAAGTGAAAAGCAACATTCCGCATAATCCAAAACAACAGCTTAAATGGCTAAAGAAAAAGTGAAGAGGGGGAAAAAAATCAGCAACTCCCCAGTGGTCATTTAGCTACTTTGAGATTTTCGCATAATTTTATGGCTGCTGGCCGGCTGGGTTTGAGTTACGAAGTGCTGGCGTTGCTTTATATATTTTAGCTTTAGTTTGTTGAAAACAAACAAAACCGACAACAGCAGCAACAATAATTGGGTATTAACGTAAAAAATATTTAATTTTGCTTTAACAGTTTAAGTTTGTTGGCAAATTTAATGAAACAACTATTTTGGCTTTTTATGTTCTTTCGCTATCAGGGGGGCTTTTTACCTTCACAACCTTTGGGGTAAATGTTGCAGAAATTATTTGAAAAATTTAATAAATTAAAGAAAAAAGAAAAAATTTGTTTTTTTATGAAAATATTTATGTTTAAAATTTATAAAAAAAAAAAAGAAATAATTTAATGATGTGTGCTTTGAGGCAAAGAAGACTTTAAGTAGGAGATTTTGAAGATCCGTTTATTAAGACAGTCATGCAATTCCCCACTACGGGCAAAAGCACGAACTTAAAAATAAATTTAATTTTAATCACAAATTGTCAAAGACTTGCTTTTTGTTTTTAAAATACATACTTATATCTTGAATTAGCGGTTTTTATAATAATAATATTAGCTTTTAATAGTACCAGCTTAATTATCGAAAACATTACAGCCAACCCGCAAAAACTGGGTAATGAATTGCTTTTACTCAATAACATACTTTTCAATAAGTATAACATACCGTCTGAATTACTTAGATGTAGTTTTTTAATAACAAGATTATATTGTGAAACGTAATAATTTCTTCATGAAATATCTAAAAAGAAATAAATGCTG
>NDXZ01013495.1:0-12131 GCA_003055125.1 Paykullia maculata
TTTTTGTGTAACCTGAGCACTTAAGGGTTAAATAGCGTCTCTAGCGTTTAAATTATCTTATTTCCAGCATAAAAATAAACCTTTTCTAGCCATTGACAGAAAGTTTCAAAAATCAGCCCAATGTTAATAGTTTTATTTTACCGAAATTATTAATATTTCGCATAAAGCCTAAAAATATAACAAATAATAATTCGATTGTTTCGCATAACGCTTCTAAAGAAATTTTCCACAGAAGAACAAAGAAAAATTCCAAATTATTGCTTAAGGCTCGATATACAAATTTTCTAATTTATTGTTTAAATCACTTAATGGTTAATTTGTTTGTTGCCTATAAAAGATAATTGCTAGAAAATGCAAAAAGGTCACTTAAGCTTAAAACAAAATTTCAGGCAAAAACAAGGATATTCAAAAAAAAATACTAAAACAACAAACACTTGGCCCATTAAGGGAAATAACAAAATGACGTAGCAACACAAGATGATGTAGTGGATGATGTAGAAAAAAAAAAGACTTCCGGCGCCCGTTTTGAATATCCGCAAATGAATTAAATTCCAATTTTATTAAATTAACTTGGCATGAACACCTAAAAATATGCTACATAAAGGAATGAGTCGCTACAACTTTAAAGTTACGTGTTAGTGACTGAACGAGTTGTCCATATACGAAATTGAAAATTCTATTGCTTTAACATACCAAAATCCTTTACACTATCTCTCTTTTTCTCTATATCCTGGTAAATAGACAATGCGTTATGATGTGAAGATGAAAATGAATGTTTACTGTTTCATTCATTTACTGCTTGGTTGCCTCATTTTCACAATTTTCCCCAAAATAAATGTGTGTTTGTGTGAGCCAAAAAAGTTTTCAATTCCTTTATTTTGCCTTTAAATGTAAATTTTTAATAAGCATTTTTGCTAATGGCTATTTACAACAGCAACAACACATCATTGCCATCAGCACAAGAAACAGCAGCAGCAGCAACATCATTCATTGAGTAACCATTATGAACAATTTTCTATTTGTTGTAGAGTAACTTTTTGTTTTTGTTTTTATTTTTATTTTGTAGCATGTGCTGATATTGCACGTTTTACCCCCTTTTATTTTCCTCTGTGTGTTTATTTGTGCACGGAAACAATTTCTTATATAAGAGTTAAGAGTATAACAAAATAGGATAAAACAGAAAAAAAAGAAGCATAAACTATAAGAAAATAATTTTACTCATTTAGAAATTCATTGAACGCAAAAATTCATTTTATTGTAAATTGAAAAATTGTTTAAGTTGAAGAAGATGGATTGTAGATAAAACCCCATTCGTTTATTGTACATAGAAGAAGAGTTATCGAGTCCATTTACTTCTGTTACAACTTGCATACGAATTCTGTAGACAGCTAAATACTCAAGTATGTATATTCAATACATCTTTTAATCTTTATTTCTATAATGGCTTTTGCTATAATTTTCAAACTGTTAAACGATGATAAGACTAAATTTTATATTTTTAGAAATAATGAAGAAATTGTAATTAACTTTACAAAAAAAAAATGCCATTATCCATTGTAGGAAATTAAATTACTGGTTTAAAGAGAAATAAAAGGTATAAATTGACTATTAACTGTTTTTTTGTCTCCCTGTATCCCTTAAATTAGAAAAAAACCTGCTTAACCGTACAAATATACTTCACTTTAAGAAGGAGGAGTCTTTGCACACTCGAAAGAACAATGTATATACACTAGAACCAAATTGTTGTCAATTTGTTCCTCAATGTTTTTACATGAGTCGTATTAATTTGAGTCGTTAATCTATAAATATAAGAGTAACGTTCCTGACTGACTGACTGACTTACTGACTGATTCATTATCGCCCAGCCCAAACGGATAGAGCTATAAACTTGAAATTTAAACTATGAGTTCCTCTCCCGTTGTATAGATCCACTAAGAGGGGATTTTTGGAAATTCAAAAATATTTAGGGGGTTAACAAGGGAAAATTGGTAACCTTATATCTGCTAAACTAAACAAGATACAAACATAAATAAAAAGCGTTGTATTCTACTCTGAAAACAAGCGGACAGGTGTCTGGTACTTTTTCGGGTTAAAATTATATTTTAGTACTTTTTTGAAGCCCATATAACCAATAAACATAGAAATATTAATTTAACTGGGTTCGTCACATCTCCAAAAAATATGAATATGTTTCTGATACTTTTTGGAAATTCAAATTTGTAAAGACAAAAATTGTCCTTTTTTTGGTACTTTTATAAAATAAAATTTTTTGGAATTTGGAATTTTTTGGATAGAATTCATGTAAAGGTTCGTTTTTACTACTAGTTATACAGACTTCCATTTGGAAAAATTATTTTGACACTGAAATGGGGATAAAAAAGGTACTTTTGGTACCCTTGGTTTTGGGTAAAAAATATATTTAGGAGCTTTTTGGGCCCCATATAACTACTAAACCAAAAAACATAGAAATATTATTTCAACTGGCTTTGGTACTTTTTGGAAATTCAAAATTAAAATAAAATATTTTTGTGAACTTTTATAAGAATCAAATAAAGGTATATTTTAGCTTATATTATTATACAGACATCAATTTGAGAAAAAAAAATGTTGACATTAAAAAAGTACCAAAAAAAGGCTAAGCCGGGAAAATGCGTTTAATATTAAATTACTGGGTCAATTTGGGTTCCTTCGGTTTTTTTTTCAGAATTACTTTGAATTCGAATATTGTTAACTTGGCATAAACACTTTAGAGCTAAAAATAGCAAATGGTACGATTTGGGGTAGCGAAGCAGGCCGGGCTAAAGCTAGTTAATTTATAAAAAAAAAAATTACGTGAAAATTTAGGTTAATTATTTTCGGTTAAAACAGGAAAACAAATTATTATTTTTTTTTGTTCTCTTTTTTTCGTGACACAAGATACTTTATTTATATTTTACCAAATATGTATTAAAAATTTCAATGTTTGTTTTAACCATTTTTTGTAATTGGTTGCACAGATCTGCATAATTTATACTACAATTAACACATTTCAGAAAATATAAATAATATTTCAGCGATTTTCTATAAATAGGCTTATGGCTTATGAATCAGTTGTTAAAAACCTTGTTTTGTACCATTAATCTGGTAGTAGTTATTTTATTTAATCCCATAATCAAAAAACATTTAAAAAAGAAAATTTTCCAATTTAATTTTCTTGCAAATTAAAAACATAGTAAATCAAATCAAGGAAATTAATCAAATGTTCGTTCTTAGTGTTTTTTGTTTTCGTATTTTTATACTTTTGTTAAGAATAAAAATTCTATAGAAAATTAACTTTACCACACAATGTGTCCAATAATGATTAAATACTTTCTCCTCCTTAAAGTCACTGCTATTCTATTTTCAGTATGTATAAGACTTAAGGAGTATATTTGCTTTTATAAGGAGAATTAAGAGATGGATGATGGCGATATTGTTGTTGTAGTTGTTGTTGTGAATAAACAATAAATTGAATAGACGTATTATTTTCGCTGTTTCTGTTGGACGGCGACAAGGACAACATAAAAAAAATTCATTAAAAGTAATAAACTAATTCCATTCGATCCTATTAAAAATCATTTTCAAATTAAGAATATTTGCATACACTTACACTAACACTCTTACACACAAACTCATTCAATCATCTACACAATTGATAAACTTTAACTTTAGCAACAAACAATAAGAAAAAAATATGTTTATGTGTGTGTGTTTGTGTATTTGTAAAAATAACGTGAAGGACAACAAGGAAACAAGCGACCAAAAAAAGGAAAAAAAAACCTAATTTGGGGTTCTACAAAGCACTTTAATAAGGAAAACATACATATATACACACACACACATACATACATACATATAAAAATTAATTTCTGTTCTTGGTCGTATATTTAAATGAGCCCAAGGTACATAATATTAGTTTCGGGGGCAAGAGAACAGTAGTAGCCGCAGATTAAACAAAATGACACGACGATGTTCTTAGCACGACAAAATTAAGGACAATTTCCAGCTACTTGTATTTTTCTTGTTGTTTGTTTATTTTAATTCGTACTTATTTTGCGAATATGCTGAAAGCACATTGTGTTGGCCACCTCACACAACTACATACACGTAAGAGAAGATAAAGCCTGGCTAAACGTATTTACATGTTTGGGATAAAAGCTTTTTTACTTAAAAAACAAAATAAATTAAACACAGTTCCCTTTAAATGCGGTTGGACAAAAAAAAAATTAAAATATAAAATATAAAATACACACAAAAAAAATATAAACAAGACTTGCCAACATTCATCAATCAGTTGCAGACTAATTACATAATCCTCTCTTGATTATGCTTCTTCTTCGATTTGTACCCTCACTAATGACAATATGCTCGTTCCTTCAATGGGTGTTGGTTGGTTGGTTGTTTGGTTCGACCAACTTGTCAACGAAACAATGGATATGATAAATTAAATTTTATTTAAATTAACTTAAAATTAAAGGTAAAGAATTCATAATGTTATTTTAAGAGCCTCTAATTAAATTCAAATCATATTTCATTAAATTTAGTTTTTAACAATAAAAGCTTAAGCAGGGCTTAGTATTTATGGCAGCAGATTTTGAATAGTTTTAAAAAGTATTACATACCCAGCAAAAACTAGGTAATGAATTTCTCTTACTTTAATAACATACTTTTCATTGAGTATATGTATCACAGCGTCTGCATTACTTAGAAGTAGTTTTCTAATAACAAGATTATATTGTGAAACGTAATAATTTATTTGTCAGATATCTAATAAGAAATAAAAGCTGCACAAACTTTGGCTGAAAAAAATGTAAGGAGCCTCTTAAATCAGTTATTACGATTCTCATTGGGTTAACATACTTTAAGTATAAATAATTATATTTTCGACGGTTGTTTATGAAATTTATGACGAGTTTTAAGCCGACTCTAAAGGTTTTTTATAAGTGTTTCTGTAAAACGACAAAAATGTTAGGAGTTATTATAATTCTCGTTTAGGTTAACATACTTTAAGTATAAGTAATTATATTTTCGACGGATGCTTACAAATTTAAACGGCGGTTTTCAAACCGGCTCTAAAGGTCTTTTTAAGTGTTTCTGTAAAACGACAAAAATGTTAGGAGCCACTTTAATAAGTTATTATAATTCTCGTTTGGGTTAATATAAGAATTTATATTTTCGACAGACGTTTATAAATTTCACGACGGTTTTCAAGCCGACTCTAAAGGTTTTTTCTTAGTGTTTCTGTAAAACGTAACGTAACAAACTCAGTTTCGTTCTCAGACAGCCGTATATAATACATTAGTGATAATGAGTTATGTAGGCCCATGCAATTAATTGGTTATTTAACTTATTAAAAGCAAATGGTTACATAATATTTTAAAAGTAATGACTTATTCAATTCGTTATTTGTAATTAAGAGAGCTGCTTTAATCTTTATTAGAAAGTAGTTACTTAATTACATTAAAGTAATGACTTTACAAAATCCCTATTTGTAAGCGAGGGTGGTAATGACTTATTTAAGTCCCTATTTGTAAACGAACAGGGTAAGTACTTGCCTCCAATGACATCTCCCTTTCAAAATAATGGGTTAAAATGCCAAAAGGTAAGTAGTGCAACTACTGTATTTTTATCGTTTTAACTTATTACAAAGCAATGCAAGTTTTTGCTGGGTACTTGTAGATAAATAAAAGTTTTAATTAAGAAATAGTTGGTATGGTTTAAAACAGCAGGATTAAGTGATTAGTTTTTATTTTTTTTTAAACATTTATTTATATATTTAGTTACTTGAGCACTTAGTGCTGGGTTTAAAAGGGACACAAAACATTAATCCCTAACAGTGATTTGAGTTTTTTTTTTAATACAAATTCAATAGTTTATTTAATCTATTACAATGTAGTTATTTCATATTGCTTTTAAATAATGCTGAATTTAAAATTATTCAAAGGAAATTTACGCAAAACTTTAGTCAACTTCTTTACATTTCCACACAAAGCTTTATTAGGGAGAGTTTTGAATAGATTAAATTTGGGAAAAGAACATACGTTGATAGTTTATCAGAAAAAATTTTTGATGTTATGATCACTCATGAAAAAATATTTCAACTACTGCAGAAATTAAAGTATAAATGGGCTCTCATTACGTAATTAGCTTGAATAACATAAACCGATAATTATAACTAGACAGCGGAATTTTATGTATATGCATGTTTCTTGTCGTTGATCTAAGATCAACATAAACTAAAGATCTCTCCGAATTGGAAAATTTGCAATAAAATGGCATCGATTTGTTCGTGCATCTATTTACATATTTTGGTATAAATGCATGTTTATTCATATATTTAATAAATGGTTGAAAAAATTAGGAACATGGTTGGCAGCAGTAAAGTACTGAAAATGTTTAGCAATTTAAAGATGTTGTAGATGGGCTCAACGTGGTGATGCAATGTCAATAAAAAAATTAAAACAATTTTAAATTCATCAAACATTAAAGCTAGCATAGTGTTTGTGTCTTCCAATTATGGCTTTATGGTTAAAACTCTAATGAAATTGAAGGAATCTAATTAATTGCATAATCAAATAAAACGAATAGATGATGCCATAAATAAATAAAATTTTGGTGTAGAAGGTACTATTGGCAAGGAAATTCGAAAGAAGTTAGATTAAGTTTTAAACAAAAATAAAGGATTTAAGACAATTAAACAAATTTCTGGCTTATTTAATTTTAATTCTACAGAAAACAACAACTTTGCTGAAAGTAAATATAATACAAAGAAACTAGAAGCATTTAAATATGCATCGATTACTTCTGTCGAAGTTAAACGTTCATTTTCAATGTTTAAAAATTTTCTGTACTTTTTTACAAACATATCTTAACCTTTGGCGTGTATTATAGCCACCATTTATATGATTATATATATCATTAATTTACTTGGTTGTGGATAATTATAAATTTATTGTTTCCGAACTTTGATTTTAATCACCTAAATGTTTGAAACAAACAAATAATTGATTATTGCAACCATATAAATATATGATATTGGTAGCGACATATTGCCAAATTTGTAGAAAAACACTATTTCTTGGTAAAAAAAAAGGAATAGTTATACTCACTCAATATATTGTTGCTTTGTTTTGAAGAAGCTAATTGTCATTTTGTAAAAGGCAATTTTCTACAACTTTTTTAAAGAAAATATCTCATTTTCAAATCAGGTCATTTAACTAAAAATTTTTTAACTATACAACTTGACTCCGATATACTTGCAACAAACTTTTTTTAACTTAAACTTTCAATATTTTTCTGTCTAGCCGTGTATCCATTGTTGATTTTAGATAAAACCTAAATAGTGTAATGGCAGTTTTAACCAGTATATAACTTTAAAAAACCCCTATTCGTATGTGCAAAAAAAAACTAAACTCAAAGTTTTCAAATAACATTAAAAATAAATTAAATTACCAACCCTTTCTCATAAATGTTAAACATTAAAAAAAAACCAAAGCGCTACAAATTGTTTTAAATTTAAACAAATATCTAAAAACTCACCCTCTGAACCAATGAACCGTAAGACGTTTTTTTGTTAAATTTAAAACCAAAAAAATTCTTTAACAAATTGTAACTACTAATGTTAAACTAATATTTGATTACCACTCTATCACGATGCTCAACTATCTATATATTTAGACAAACACTCATGCAGACATACATACGTTAATACTACAAATATATGCATACTTATCCCCTCAAACAATTACTTTCCAAATAGTCAGTAAAGTTTAACCAAATATGATTTAATTTCATTATCAACTGTGTCACTGTTCAGAAACAAACTGTTCGAGATCTATGTTAATACATTTTTTCCGTTTCTTAAGCAAACAATTATTATAAAAATCTAAAAATGTAAACTAAAAACTGGTTTCGGTAATTAATAACTAGTCCACATGCAAAAAACAACACGTTAAATAATGATGACGGAATGTAATAAAAGGTTATTTTAGTATAATAGTATCACTGGAATTTTTCGTTTTATTGCAATAACCATAACTTTGTTGCAGAACACCTTGGGCAAAGAATTAAACCATATACACGATACCAGCCATCAATTGTATGTTTATGCAACCATATAAATGGTATTGGCTTTGAAAGTGTTTCCACTCATAATTTGCTTTTAACAATTGCTTTTAATATTTTTAAAATTTTCCTTTGTGCGGCAACACAAACGTGAAACTTTAACGCAACATTTTTTATTTAATTTTGATTAAATTCTTTTTACCGGCACTTTTTGTTAAACAAATTCTTAAAATTACGAAATTTTAATACAACACGCGATCGATTGGTATAGATTTAACAAAGTTAAGAAATACTCTGCCTAATTTTTAACAGCTACAAATATGCAATATTTTTGAAGAAAATTTAATAATAAAGGCTTAAAACATCATATAGTGGATAGAAAATAGTGACTATTTTGTCACTACCTTTATTTACAGGCAGGGACGTTGGTTGTAAACGAAAAAAATACATACGCACCCACTCACGATAACAACCATTTGTAGAAGACAAAGTTTATTGTTTAAATATTTATTTACAATCGAATTTACTATTCTTTGTCTAAGCTGCTGTTACTACATCAGTCCGACTACTGGTGGTGATAGTGATATCGCATTTGAATCTCTTTGTCCTTTTATTGTTTGTGATTTTTATTGACATTATCTTGAATTTTGTTCTTGTTATTCGTGATGTTCCATATGAACAAATAGACAAATCAAATCAATAAAAGTAGATGTGGGTGATTTGTACAAGTAATTTTAGGTTTTAGAAAAATATTCTAAAATATTTATATGTAAGAGTACAAATATGAGTATGTACTTACATATATGTTTGTTGTTGTCTAGTTGTATGTAGTTATAGTGATAGTAAAGCATGAAATATGTCCGGAAGTTAAATATGATTTAAAATCGTGGTTGTTTCCTACTTAAAGAAAAATTAAAATTAGTTGGATCAGCCGCCTATTTTTCCAAGATATTAGCATGTTAAAAATACCAAGATCTTCCTAATAGTTAATACATTTGGCATCACTGTGTAGATATATATAATGATAGTGTAGCATTTCATATGTATGTATGAGAGTGTCAGTAGTTAAAAGGAGGAGAGTAATAAAAATCGTATTGTTTCTTATGGTAACATCAATGGAATTTTTATTACTAAGCACTGCAGACTTTTAGGCTTATTTGTAAAAATAATTCATTAACAGTGGGATAAAAACAAAGCATTTTAGCTATTGTCACATTCAATATTTAAAACTTAAAAATAAAACAAAATTATTAAGAAAAAAAAATTTAATAAAGCTGTAGCTTAAAAAAAGAAATCGTTTAAATTTTTCATTTTTTATTATTCTTGCTACTTTAGTAATATACATATATACGTAAGTATGTTATTAGTATGCTATTTATGTATAAAACAAAGCCAATTCCATCATCTACAGCAGCAAAGGGGCTCTACGAAAAATGTTAGAATTAAGTGAAACCAAAAATTTTTAGAAACTATTATTTTTTATTAAAAACTGGGATTTAATCCCGAAGCTCTCATATAAGTGCAACATCATTATCGTTGTTAAGAGTGTTAACAACTTATGCTAAAGTACCTTTAAGTCTCCGCCGTCCACTAGTTAGTATGAGTTGAACAGTTAGGTATAGAAAACTATATCGTAAGGTTAGACACTTAGTAATTTTAGCCGAGGGCGTCATTCTTTGCTGTTTTTACCTGTTATTTTTTCGGTTTTATCACTCACTTTAATCTTAAATTTTTCTTTAAATAACGAACAACTAATTAACTGTCCGATAACATTCTTACTATTGATAAACTATAAAAACTGTCTTTCTTTTTCTCTTGTTCCACTGTAAACTTGCTATGTGATGACATCAATTGATACAAATAAATTCGTAAACAGCCCTTTTAACCAGCAATAGCAACAGAATAGTGTAGATTCCCAAAACATAATACAATAGTTTTTAATATTTATGGTTGTATCAATAATCATAATATTTTTGGTTACGCCATAAAATTATTATTTATAGCATAATATATGTATGAAATATAAACGATATGTATAAATTTATACAAAGACTGCCTCTTTAAAAGGAAAATCTCAAAAACAAGAACTCACCCTTAGTGCCTACACACGAACACACATGACAATAAATGATAATAAAAATGTAAATAAAAACACTCTTATACGCACAATATTCATTGGATAAAAAACATAAATCTCATTCTCTCCCTTTGTACTAACTACATTCATTCATATGTATGTATGTATTTATGTACTATATAGAGAAAGTAGGATGTGTGTTTTATATAAACACACGACAGGGGCATAAATTTGAACACTTTATAACAACATCATTAAATTAATATGGAATATTGGGAGGTCGTTAAAATAAATGTGTATTTAATAATATGTTGCTTAAAAAAAATTAATTTAATTTTCCTTTTTTTAAGAATGCAGAAAGAATACCTTATTGTTTTTATGACATTTATTAATATGTTTTTATACTCCAACTGTCTTTTATTTTATGCTTTAGGATTTTGCTTAAATTTCTGTTTAATTTTTCTTATTAAAGTTCAAAATTTACGCATAATATTGATTTTACTTTTGCATTAAACTTCTGTTAAAAGTTTTTCCGGTTAAAAACCCATTAAACAAACTTTTACAAAACACAACAACAAAAAGTTTTGTTTTCCAAACTCGAAAACGAGTGAAGAGCAGAAAGCTGAATAAAACTGAGAGATGAGCCCATAAAACCAAAAACAATAAAAAGAAACAACAACTAAAATTAGATTTTAAAAATATATGTTTGTATGTATAAATAAAGTCAAAAACTTTTGCGACGAGACGCAAAAATTAAAATTTTGTTTTACTTTTTTGGTGGTGTTGTTGTTGTTTTTGCTATTATTACTAAACAAAACTGTGCCAAACCTTAAAACCAAACTGCGCCACTTGCGCATACGCACCAAAAGCGGATGAAGGTTTTTTTGTTTTTATTTGAGGAAACTTACAAAACAAAATGGAATAAAAATTAATTTGTAACATAAAAAGTTATTTCGTTTGGCAATTAACTGTTGAAAACAATTTTTTTTAATTTTCTGCTGCTGTTGTAAATATCAAATATTTTTGTTTGTTTTGTTGTTAGCAGAAAGCCGGTCGAGAGTGTAAAATACAGCTGACTGAAATGGTACGCTATATAAGGTTAATACTGGACATTTCAAAGAAATTGGAGTTCGTTGGAAAAACTTTTTATATATAGAATTTTTTACAAATGTTTTTGACGAACTTTTATTTGTTTTAAGACAATTATTTTTAATTTTATTCTGGCTGGAGTTCAATTTTTTTTAAATTTCTAAGAAATTTTATATTTTTGTTTTTTAAAATTATTTTTAAAAAAATATTTTTTCGCAAATCAAAATATTATGTAAGTATGTATGTTTATTTTATTAATATAAAATAATAACAAGAATAATTAATCCTTTAAGAGGCTTTAACGCTCGCCAGACTTTTAAAAGTATTGATATCGAGAAAAAAATTACAGCAAAGAAGTGAAGACACATTTTTTATAAAATGTATGTATTGGGTCCTAACTTCTATATAAAGTTTAGTCGCGGAAATGACCTAAACCAATTGGAAACTTAAAAAAATGTCACAGATTATAAAATTTTTTCTATGATTTAACGTTTGTGGGGTTTGACTTTTATCAATTAAAATGTTTAGAAAATTTTTTTAAAGCAAAACGTTTCTACAAACAGAAGCGAAATAATGTTACAAAAACTTATATTTTTTTAAAAATTACTATGAAAATTATTTTGAAAAACTCCTTTGAAAATATTTTATATATAAAAATATACTTGAAGATTTTCAATGCAGATTATTTTAAAAATTTTCTTCTTTTTATGAAAAATTATAATTCATATAATAATCGAAAATATTTCATTAAAAAACTATTATCAAATTTTTCTAACAAAATTGTTTTTCTACAAACATTTTATATATCATTGTGTTAGTGTAGAGTATTTTAAAATTCCTTTTTATTCAATAATATGTAGTTTTTCTTTTCCATTATAAAAAA
>NDXZ01013505.1:0-16687 GCA_003055125.1 Paykullia maculata
TTTCGAAAAAATCGGTATTGAAAACTGGCAAGATCCATCCATAACCGGCTGAGATATAAGCACAAAAAGACGTCTGCCTCGTTTTTTAAAATTTTTTTTTCTCAAAAATTATTAAATTTGTACATTGTAAGACATGTCTTTTGGGGGAATTTTAAAGAAAAAAAATTTTCGATTTTTAAGCAAAGAAAATTTTTTTTTGAGATATAAACAAAAAAACTGTTTTTTGTTTGTTTGTTTTTTTAACACAAAAATGATTATATTGGGAAAAAAAGCAAAAAAAATGTTTGCGTATTTAAAAAAAATTTAGCAATAGTATACACACATAGAGAACGTAGTGAAGGGTATATAAGATTCGGTATAGCCGAATATAGCGCTGTTACTTGTTTAAACATTTTTTTGTCTAACAAGGTAAAGTGAGGATGTCTATAAGTATGCTTTGGAAAACAAAAGATTTTGTTATTTTTTTTTTTAAGCATTATTTTTCATTAAAAAGGCTTTAGATTTACTGCCAGGCCCACAAAATGCGAACGATAGATTAAATACTTACCCCCATATTTATAAACAAATTTAAGGTGTATTGAAGCTTTATTCATACAAAATTTGTTCAATAAACCTTCAATAAGCTTAAATTTTTTTTTATAAATATGGGGGTTATATTTCAAACAAAAACAAATTTAAACTTTTTGTTTGAAATATATTTTTTTGAAAAAAAATATCGTTCGCATTTTGTAGGCCTAGCAGTTCGTTAGACGCAGTTAGACGGACACTACGAGCTTTATACTTTATATACTGTCCGCCTGTGTGAAAGACTTTGGATCAATTTTTAACCTTTTTTCCGTGACCCAATCGAGCTGAATTTTTGCAGGAAGACTCGTGGAAATGTCTGCATCACGTCAAATTTAAAAAAAAAAATGTTTATCAATTCTTAGATTTCACACAGGTGGACAGACGGACACTACGAGCTTTATACTTTATACATTAAAAAAAATATTGACGTGAACATGAAAATCGCCGATACACGTGTATTTTTATTTTTTCTCCCCTTTCCGCAAAAGCTCGTCTTTGTAACGCGGTGTAATTAAACAGCTGATGCTCTTGTGACGAAAAAAAGCAATTAATTTTAGTTAATATTTTTATAAGCTTTTTTGTTAAATTGTGGAATAGAAATAAGTTTTGATTTGTTTTATAAACGATACGAAAAAGCCTCCGTGATCATTCCAATCCCTTAGAACTTCCAGACAACAAGTAAGAAAATGTTTTAGTCTTAATATAATGGCTTTTTAATACTTATTTTTGTAGATTAAAAAATTTTTTGTTCAAATAAGAAAGCATTTTGTTTTCTTCTTAATGAACTTAAGAAACCCATGCGAGGTACGGCTATACCTCCTATATTGAAATTATGCGCAACTCTCAGGTTCCTTGCTGACGGCAGTTATCAAAAAAGCAATGGAAATGACTTTAATGTGGGACTGGCACAACCTACAAAATCTGTGGTTTTTAAAGAAGTCTTAAATATTATAGAACAGCGCATTTGTGCAAAATGTATTAAAATTTCCATTTTTGTAATTAATTTTTTTAAGACAACTGCTAATTATTAGTTGTAACTTTTGATTTTTTTGAACTTGAAACTTAAAACTTTTTTGACAAGTTAAGTTGTTACCCATATGTAATTCCAAATTGCAAAATTTCAACTGAATTAAAGTTGAGTTGTGAACCATAATAGGGGCATTATTTTTAGTTGTTAAATATTTGGAAAATGTTTGATTTTAACTAATTTCCATTTTTAAAATTAATGCTTTACATATGAGACTCAAGCTACGGTCACATTTGTAAAATATTTGCCCAAGAAAACATTACCACTTTTTTTTTAACTAAAATTGTCTGACGCTCTTTGCTCTTAAATAGGCTTTAAAGTAGCACACATATGTAGTTCGATAAATTAAATAAAGTTATTAGAATTTTCACGAAGTCAAAGTTACATTTCCATCTAAATAAGGTAATTATAAAATATACTGTTGAGTGGTTACGCTTTTTTGGCCAAAAATATTAGACGAATATGACCGTAGCAAGAATTAATATTTCGATATCTTTAGCGTTTAACGATAGTAGATTATATTAAATTTATTTATGAGTTTGCTTAATATTAGATAGTCCACTTTACCACAAACAAATTATAAAACAATATTACTTAAGCTCTTACAGTACCTACAGTTTTACACTTCTAATCGCGTAAAACTTTACAATGGAGTTTTCTCTGTAAAATTAATAACCCAATAATCTCTAAGACTTTTTTAATCCTCATTTAAATATTATTCATCTTAAAAAATGTTTTTCGTAAATTGTTGCAGAATTATATTTAAAGCTTTTATCATTTGTAAAGTTTTGTAAGTATTTTATGCTTTCATGTTTTGCATGTCACCGCGCTTAATAACAAATTAGTTACAGAGAATAATTTTTGATAGGAGGCACTATGGGTTCGGTAAGTGACAGTGCAATGAGCGACAGCTAAGGAAAGTTTTTTTTTGTCTTCTTTTTTTCTTACAATTTTATGAAAATGTCTAAAATTATTCATGGAATAACTTAACAAAGAGCTAAATATAATTTAAATAAATCGAGTTGCTTGATAAGGCAAGAGAAAATAGACACAATAAATTATTTCGAAAAAGTCATCATATTTATTATGAACTGATGGATTTTCTTTAAAGCTTATTGGAAAGAGGATAAAAAACTAACAAAAATTTTAAAACGAATTGAATGTTTTAGGGGTGGTTTTTTCAGGAGAAACTTAAAGGCCTTATTTCGTTGAGAAGGTTTTTAAGAAAATATATTATTTTATGATTTCGACATCTTAGTTCATTGGCAGCCGGATACATAGAACTCACTGCATAATGCAAATCACTATAAAACTAAAAAATAAACTCATTAAAAAGATATCATTAATTGTGGTTATGTTACGTCATACAGTAATATTTCTCCAAGTCAAATCATATTTAAGCTTTATAATATCCACATTATCAGAACAAATTTCAGAAGTTTGAACAAAAGATGTTTCCTCCGGTGTTATACGCACCTCAACAGTGTCTTCTTCAGCTTCTTTATATTGTAATAATCTAAGAATAATATTACGCCTTTGTGCCAAAGCATTCCATTGTGAGTGACTAAATTTTATTTGAGTACAATTCATAACCATGCAATTGTAGGTATGAATTTCGGTGGCTAAATGTTTTTCGGAGAAGTAACCTAAATGCAAGTAAGTTAGAAATGACATTTAAATGTCATGCAGTTGCAGGCTATTAATTTAGTTTGAAAACAAACACAAACACACAC
This sequence comes from Paykullia maculata, assembly GCA_003055125.1. NCBI lineage: Eukaryota > Metazoa > Arthropoda > Insecta > Diptera > Rhinophoridae > Paykullia > Paykullia maculata. The sequence goes on from NDXZ01013505.1 coordinate 3,328, forward strand.
ACACTAGATTTCATTTAAACTCGCAATCAACTAACCCTTTTCTATATAAAAACAGGCATCTTTATCGGCAAATATATTTAAGTTTTTCTCTTTAAAAATTTTCTTGAGTTCCTTCCAATCAGCAATGGGTTGTTCTATGGTCAAATACGTTTTAGGTTTACTTACATATTTCGTAAGAGGCTCTATAACACGGCCCCTTATTCCTTCCTCGTTTATGTACAAATCACATTGTACGTGTTGAGTAATCAGGGTAAAAATTACTTCATTATCCGGACTATGAACAAAGTTATTAAGTTATAAACAGTGCTTTGAATATTAAACATTTCTTATACTTATTTTTATTGGGTTCCACTTTCCAAAACTTAAAGGGAAAGTGTTCATACTGTTTGAAGGCGAAACCAAAGTGACCTTAAAAAAAAACGTTGGTTTAGCTCCAGAAAGAAAAAAAAGAAATATTTTCGAAGCATATTTTTATTTTAAAAATCTGATTTTTAAAACTGAAACACAAAAATGTGAACAACCCTAAACCGAATATTCACATTCTTTATTTCTCTTATCTTACCCAATCTGTTTGTTAGTATAAGAACTGTTCGTTTTGCTTGATCATATTTCGTTTTTAATATATGTTGAGTGGTCCAATGATAATAGTTATAAGTTTCAAGATTCGCTATATCAATTTTCTCATCTTCTTCTTCTACACGGCTACGTTTCAGTTTTATTCTCATACTTGAACGAGTAGAGTGTACACTGGCTACAGAGTGATGTCTGGAGATAGCGGATTTTCTAATTGAATCGCTAGATGGAATTATAGTTTGACTTTTTGATAGACGAGAAAATCGTAAAGCACTCATAGCAGTAGCTAGTTGTTGTTTTTTACGTAACATTTCTAAACGTTTGTTGACAATGGGAAATTTTGATTTAAAAGGTTTAAGATCCAATATTTTACGAAATCGTAATTTATACTGCCATTTGATATAATTAATTATTTTAATTAAATTTGCTAGTGAGTTTGGTTCATTGGCTTTAACAAGTGGTTCTTCCTCTTCTTCGCTCACAGTTTTGGGTAATAAAATGCGAATGGGTTCCTCAGGTGGATAGAGAGCCATTACTCTTTCTGGATTGTTTTGCATTGAACTAAATTCAAATGTATAATTTTTTTTTTCTTCAATTTTATTGGCAGAGACTTGTTTTCGTACCAGGACACCGCCCGCTTTTTTGCCTCTACCAGAAGCGGATGCCAGTTCGTCTTCTTTTAATTCTTTTGCAAATTTAAACGATGAAATAACTCGCGGCAATACATGTCTTTGTAAATGCCTTATTTGAGTTTTATTCAGCAACGTTGTCAAAGGAAAGTCTTGTATATTTAAAACACCTTCAGAGTCAACAACATAATCATGTGGAGAATCATCTCTATGAGCTAACTGCACATTGGATAGTGAGGTTCTAAAAAAGCTTTCCTGTGAGAGCCGCTCAATTTTTAATATAGAATCGCTTAAGCCTGCCTTGTGAGCTGTTAGAAATGGCACAACTTTAGAATCTTCCTTTGGTTCTAGTTCTGTATTTTCTGCTTGAATTAAAGCTGATTCTCTAAATTTTTTTGGAGACTCTTTCACATCGGGTGACAAGTCTTCTTTGTGTTTAACTTTGATTATATTTTCGTAGTGACACGCTATCGGTTCACCCCAGTAACAAAGATATTCTGGCAGTTGTACTGTTAAAACAAACCAAGGACAATGAGGATCAGTTTCATCAATTTCCTCTATTTTTGCTGAAAAGCTTTTTCTTATAAGACTTTTAAAAACTTTAGAACGTTTTTGGTACAGTGTTGCATAGAAGGGTATATGTAAATGTTCATCCATAACCAGTTCTGAATTATTATAGTGCCAGGTCATATTAAAGCTATTGAAATCAAAATGTTTAGGCTTTTGCACTTGATACAATTGATAGATACCACCCAACATAAAGAATTTTCTTAAATTAATCTAAAAAAAAACTACTTAGAATTATATAATATTTCTGCAAGTCCAATACCTCATTCGAATCCAACTCCATGGACTCGGGATTGTAATTTGTATTTATAAAATTTTCATATTGTTTTTGTTCTTCTTCTAAAAACTCGTCGAAGATATCAGGAAACATATTATCTTCTATTTTTAGGGGTTCCTTGGGAGGTTTTAATAATTTTTTCTTTAAATTTGCCTTTGCTTGGTGGTCTTCTTTTTCTTGTTTTTTCCTTTTATTCTCTTGTTCTTCGTATTGTCGCTGTTGCTCTTCATAATCCAAATAGTTTTGTATCATTGTACTTCGTGCCTCAGCTTGAAGTTTTAATTGCATCAACCATTCGCTATAGATACAATCGCATAAATCTTGTATCCCAGCACTTGTTAACTCAGAGTGATCTTTGCTTTCGTTCAAATAGCTTTTAGCATTTTCACTGATATGATCGAATTTCATGTGCAGAGCGCGAAGAGTAAAATCTTGCTGCATCATGAATGTGGGTATAAGTATTTCAACGTTAACTGCATGCAATTTGGCAGTTAGACGAGGTTCACTAAGGGTTTTCGAAATAATAATAATAATAATAATAATAATATTTTCGAAGAGTAGTTTGATTAATAGTGAAATTAAAAAAAACAACACTTACTCTAGATATTTAAAACGTATCGGAACATTTCTTAGCGACCAAATATGCATTTCGAAATTTTCCGCCTGAAAGGTATACTCCATCGTAATGGGATCCAGGTCACTATAAAAGACATGCATTTAAAATGGAAAGGACCATAGTGTATTATAGTTTATAAAACAATGTCCAAATTACATCATAAACGTTTCTTCGGAACACATTATCCTATAAGTGAAACGATTGAAAAACACAGATATTTCTTCCTGTAAATCTTTTTTCAAACTTTTGACGTCATCCAATTTCTTTAAACCGCATTTAGCTTTTTCGGCACTATTGTCCAGAAAATATTCTATTCGCTTTAACGTTTCTAGACAAAAATCGATGTCACGACTGTATTCCCGGCTAAAAACTGTTTTATTCTGAAGTCGTAAATTAGATCGTGTAAAATCTTTTCGTTCTAGATTTTGTTGTAAAATGCTATGCTCATCAACGGCCAGCTGCCAATCGATAGTTCTTTCCCAAGATTCTTTTTCTGAAAAGTTTAATTTTTCTATTGCCAAACGTATATCGGGCGGTATGTAGACCTTAGGTATGGAACAACAATTTACATAATCTTTCCATTTATGCAGCATTTTCTGTTTGTTATTTAGTTTGTCAACTACTTTAGATGATTCTAAAATAAAATAGCGATATTAAAAAGGTTTTCCATTATCTAGTATGAAGGAATTTACCATTTATGAATTTAGAACAATGTTTGAGATTTGATATATGATTTAAATACTTTCGTTCTTTGTCCTGCACTTCCTCTTGTGTTAAAAAGTTATAGACTTTTTCGATGGTTGTAGTTGGTGATTTTACTTTTGATTTTTTTGGTGGCATTGGGAATAAATTTTAATTTTAAAATTATTACTAAAAAGGCTAAACTAATGCTTTTATAAAAAAATAATTGTTTTGAAAACAAAATTTAGATTATAAAAAAATATATGACAAGAGAAATATGTATGTTTGTAAAATAAAAAATTATTTCTATTACAATTTTATTTTTAAGGTAGAATATAATGAAGTTAGGGTTTATTATACATAACTGTAATGTGAGTGGTTTTCAAAGTGAACGAAATTATATATTACTATCGACTTCTATGTAGTTAAAATAAGTTTGTGACACTTTAATTAAGTAACCATTTAAACCATGCAATCCTTAATTAAGCAAAATAATTAATAGTTTAAAAAATTGGAAAAAAATATCCCCTTTAATGTCTAATAAAATTAGAAAGTAAAGAAAACTTTGCTGTAAAAAATCTTAAGGTTTGTAATATTTTGATGTCAAGCACCACATGCTTTAGATTCGACTGGCAATAGAGGTTCTATGTTTTCTACGTAACCCGAGGTTTTGCATAGTTAACAGAAATGAAAATATTTGATTTTTTTCTTAGGTTCTTCATACAAAAACCTTCTCAAATATTAATTAAAAAATATTTTCAAATACGTTACCCACGGTTCTCATAAAATGGATATTTATATGCGACAAATCTTATTTTTAAGGTTGGTAATTCTAAAATCTTTGTTAAATATATTCTCTTTTGCCTTTTCTTTTCCTTAGGTACTCAATTTATAAGTAGATAGTGATTGAAGTGTATTTTCACACTCAACAAGTCAAGTCGCGTTAAATTTGAGTTTTTAGGAGAGAGCGAGAGGGGAAAAATAATGAAAAGGGATAATGCATTCTCTTCCTCTCTCTCATAAAAACTCATACTTGACGTGATATGACTTGATGAGTATGAAATAGCATAAAAAATAATAACACTGTGCGACAAAAAACAAGTTTTTGCAAAGTACACAGACTTGGCAATATATGTTCGATAGTACTACTTGAGCTGAGTAAAACCCTATCTTCGTTTTGCAATATAAGTTGACGTTTTAATTTTATGGGCGTCTTTTTGGTAGTCTTGGTGAATTTTCCGAGAAATAACTCCAATAACTCCAATAACAATAATAAATAACGCCAATAACTCATTCAGACTTGGTGATAGCGTTGTAATGTCTTTCACAAAGTTGTTGGTAAATATCTAATGAACAACCTTTTGAACATTTTATCGCCGGAAAAATTTTTTTTTTATATATTTTAAGAAAATGCAAAAAAATTGGATTTTTTAAACTTTTTTTAGCATAGTTCGCAGGAATCTTTTTTTTTTTTTGCCATAACTTGCAAACTGCTCTAAATTTATATACTATTATTTTTCACAAACTTGTAGCCAGGCACCCTAAATAACTCATAAAGACCACTTTACACATCAAAAATTGTAATTTCTCACAATTTTTTTACGCTCAAAAGAAAACAATTTTTTTTGTGAAAACAATATAATAAACACCTTTTTTTCTGTGGTTTTATGTTATACTGTTTTTTTTGATATATTTAAAATATATTTGAGACCCCTTTCGTCTATATCTGAAAAATCAAAAATTGCCCCTCAAAACGGTGTTTTTCGCAAAAACAGGCAATTTTTGCTAAATAAGTCAACTGAACATGTTCAGATAGTATAGAAGAGTTCACTAAAGTTATTGTATTTTACTCTGGCTACATTTTTGTAGAATATTGTATGGGGAAAAAAAAGTTTCCTTCGAGCCATGCTAAAAAAAGTAAAAAAAATCAAATTTTTTTTTGCATTTTCTTAAAAAATATACAAAAACATTTTTTTTCCGAAGATGAAATGTTCAAAGGGTTGTTCATTAGATATCTACCTACAACTTTGTCGCACAGTGTAATTGATTGAAACTATTTTAAAATAGTAGACACTTTAAAATGAACCATCAATAAAACTTTGCTATAATCATAACTTTCTACATATACATATTAAAAAATATATACAGGCATACCGCCCCCCACCAAATGGTAGAAATTTAATTTTTATCTAAATTTAAAAGCAATTACAACTGTTGCCCCAAAAAGCAACCAGCTAAGAAGTAAACAATTGTTGTTGAAAAAAAGTCGTACAATAACTCAAGGGCTTGCAATTTAAAAAAAAGAAGTAGTTTCTTATCTCTTAACTTTAATCTAATTTTTCTGTTGGTTTCCTTTTCTAAATAGTGGCAACCCAAATGTTATTTTATATTTAACCACATTAAAGTAATTATAGATGCATTATCAAGTGCCACTTAAGCATACAAGCAGACATACAAATATGTATGTATTCAGAACACTAAGGGACTGGTTAATCGTGCACCATCATCAACCAACCATTAACTTGAGTGCCTACTTTAAGTGTCGGAGTAGCAACAAAAAATGTAATTAATGTTTACTCATAAACACAATTTGAATACGAATTGTGTAAATACAACAAAATACAAACATTTACAGAAAAAAAAGAAAAACAAATAAAGAAGAAAATTAACGGGAAAAGTAAATTAAATATAAAATAAATCTTATCACTACAAACAAATCACTAAGCAAGTGCTTTTCCAAATAAATAAATTATTTCGGAGTAAAAATGCTTAAATAAAAAAGAAAATGTATTTACATGACAGTCATGCACCCAACCAATAGTTTGTTGATTGTCCTCAATGTTTGGATGCTTATGATGCTTGAACAAGTGAGTCTGCATGAGTTTTAGTGACTTTGTAATATTAACTAAATGATAACCTTTTTATTCTTCTTTTTATTCTCTTTGGTTCTCTTACTTCTTGTTACTCTTCTTTTAAGATTAAAAACATTTTTAAAATTTTAAACCGTGATATTTATAAAACTTAAAACTGTGTGTGCATTTGTGTCTTACTGTCAAATTATGATTATTTGAAAAAAAAATAAAAAGATTATTTAATTTCTTTATTTTTTCTTAGTTTTAAACAAAATTTTTAAATTACACACATACATACATTATCTTACATGTATTTAAAAGTTTCTTTTGATTTAGAGCGAACAAATTTTTTTCTATTTATGCCCATGGAAAAAAGTGGGCGTTTTTATGTAATTAAAAAAGAAAATGAAAAACATGTAGAATTTTTTCTTTTTAAGCTTTTTTTGTACCTTTTTTGAACATTAAAGAACATGTTTGTTTAAGCATATTATCAAAGCAGGGGCAGATGCTTCAAAGAGTAAATTCAAACAAGAATAATTAATAATCTCATCTTAAATCGAATCTGCGTATACCTTAACGATAATGAATAGTTAGTATAAAGTACTGAAAAGTTTAAACGTATTTCTCTTTTTTGTTAATAACTTGACCGAATATTAAAAATATTTTGTTTTTATATATTTTTAATGGTATCATGGAAGCTGGAATTAATTGTAAACTGGTAATTAAATATATGTATAATAGAAGGATATGGTTTACATAAAACTCATTTGTAAGATATTTTTATTTAAAACCAATTGTGCCCGCAGTTTAATAAGTATTTAGTTTATGACTATTTCACGAGTTGAATGGTCGGATTTGGTAACAAATCTTTCTAATTTCAGCTATTTCGGTCAGATTAATATCAATTTTGATACATTTCTGGTCGCTAGATTTTTAATAAATTTATCGACCACGCTACGATCGATGTCGTACAATAACTTGTTGCTTTTAGTCAACGTCATTTGTGGTCGCTGAACGACCGTCTTTTTTCCGACGAAATATGTACAGCATACTTTTAGGCGTTAGTAATTAGCAAGTCGTGTAATGTACATATTTGATCCTATATTTTCCAAAAAAAGCGACCATTATTTGTTTTTAGTTGAAATGTGTTCGGTTGATAATACATAATACACACAATGTAGCCGCCATATTTTTTAAAAACAAATTTTTGCCATGATAAAAAATTTAATGTTGAATATTAAAATAAAAATTATTTTTGAGCACTGTTGATCGTAAAAGTGGCGGTCGGCAAAGTACAGGATTCCTATTTCCCGAAATGGTTCAAATTTGAGTCGTAGCGTGGTCGGTACGACGTTAAATAGGTCGGCCAGAGTCGATTTTAAACGTCGTACCATCGTCGTTACAACCCATCTGTGTTGTTTGGGGAGGATCTTTTAAGCTAGGCCTTATTAGGATTTAATCTTGGGAAAATTTAGAGGAAAGACCTTAAGAAGTATGAGATTTATTTGCAGATGCTTTTATCTTTATAAACATATCTTAAAAGGTTTTGTAAAAAATGTGTCTTGCTTTTTGATTACAGGACAGACAATGCTTATGTGACTTACGGCCATTATTTCAACTTGCCTAAAAAGTATGTGATAACTAAAGGTAACTTTAGCTTAACCGAATCAATAAAAATTCATTTCATTATTACAACTTCCATTTAAAATAAATTCTATAATTTTTTAAATTCTTTTTTGTTTACCACATACCACAATCTTTTATTTACAAAATGGATGGTTTGAATAGTTGAAAAAGAAAAGGTGGCACCTTTATCTAGTACAGATAACCTTGATTTAATAAACCTAACGTTAAAATTTAAAGGTAAAAAGCACTTCCCTTTAGTTTATAGTTCATTTTTAGATCAAAGTGTGGTTGTAATATTGAAAAACTAGTTATCTGTCCAATAACATCCTTACTTTAGCTGTTGTATATAAGTTGTAATAATGGCCCTTAGTCGATCTATATAAAATAACATGAATGTTTTAAGAAAAAATATTAACTGAAAATTTTGTTACGAGAAGTTAATTTTTGACAAATCTAACAATTTTTCAAATTTAAACTTAAACTTATTAATTCGAGAAAAAGTATGTTTTCCCTGCAAATAATCGAAAATAATTTATTTGAGCGAAAAGACAAGTACAGAAATTTGAAATTTATTCTTAATTCATAAATATTCACGAACTATTGACTTAAATAAGAATATCAAAAGAAATCTATTTAAAAAATTTCTTATAACAAAAATATTTAGATGTGCTGTGGACTACTCGGCACTGTGCTAGCCTGTCGGTGTGCAAGACTTATTTGCACATTTTATATCACTAAAATTTGATAACTGTAAAAGAATTTATGTACACTTTAAACGATTTCTTTGTTTATGATTGATTTAAGAACTCATTACGGTTATTTTTATTCCCACTCATTTAACATTATTTTGTTTGGGTTAAATGTATTTAGTTTGATTTAGGGAGTTTAATGAAAGACTTATAGAACAACCCATAAAACTTACTAACGGATCTATCTACGATCGTAATACAGTTTCATTAACTGTAATATACTTAATATGATTTTCATGTTTCGAAGGTATGTAGTTGTTAACTCAGTTTTTGGTTTTTTTTTTGTCTAGTGATTAAGTTTTGTTCTGATTTTTGTTTAAACGTATAACCTTAAAGTTTATTAATTGTCTTTGGCTTTTAGTTCTATCTTTTTATACGTCTTTTCCTGTCATTTGGTTTTGCTACACTTTGTAGGTTTTCCAAAAGTTTCTTTTTTTTTATCACAACCGTCCGTTTTTATGACTGTGAAGACAAGTATTTACAAAAAATTTTGTTTCCTTTTGTCGGTTTTAATTTGTTTTAAGTTTAAGGTCTTCATTTACTCCATGTACTTTTTTTGTTTATAGAAAAACCAAAAAAGAAAAATAACAAACAAAAAACGCCTTTTAAACGTTCTTTTGTGGATAAGTTGATTTTGTGTCCGTCGGCCCGAAACAAACGTTCATTTAATGAGGTCGACCATTACGGTGGTGTTAGTCTTATATTTTGTATAATTGGTCTCTGGTGTTTTTGTTTTACTTTTTTTTCTCTTAATTTTTAGCTTCAAACATTTTCCAAAGACTTGTTATGGCTAAACACTTTAAAAACGTTGAAAAGAGAATAAAATTAAATTATGTCTCTATGTTTATAAGGGCCCCAAAAAAGTACAAAAATATTATTTTTACCCGTGTTTATGAACCAGGCTTCCAAATTTTTAAAAAGTACCAGTCACCTATCCAGGTTTTTTTTTTTATTAACATAACAATGCTTTTGAAAGTTTTCCCTTTTTACTATCTTTTTTTATAATTAAAACCAAGAATAGCAACGACTTTTTAGAGTAAAACGTTATTGTAATTAACGTTTTGAATATTTAAGAATTATCTTTAATTTTATATAAATTTATGTTGAACTTCGCCTAGCAGTCGAAATTTATCCATGTAAGAAGATTTACCAAGTTTTTTTTTCATGTTAAAGTTTATCACAGCATAAATGATTACTTGGTTCAATAGAAAAAATTATGAAATATATTTAAAATCTAGCGAGTTAGGGCTGCCTAAGGTGAGGCGGTTAAAACGACCTATTTTAAGTCTCATATCCTGAGCAAAAGGTAAAGTGTTTCTACAACTCTTAATAAATTAAGCCAAGTCGACTCATAGATCAGTAAATTGATCCTATTGCACGATTAATGGCTTTCGTGCGGAACTCCCTGCTAATACGAGCGGCGGTCTCTAACTGATCTGACTGGCCATTAAAGAGCATTACATCTCGGGACCGCTGTTGACAAAAAATTTCCAGTGTGATGGCAGAGCTGGAAGCCACAGGAGAATTCATTTACCCATCTGAATTTAATATAATTACTGAAATCAATTTTTAACGGCCCAGTGTTTCAACAGCAAATAAAGAACTTAATATATAATTTATTTTTAAGCTACTCAACAAAATTTTTTTAATGTTTACGATAACGAGTTAATGAATGAATGATAAGCAAATATTGTGTAAAATATAATTAAATCTGTCGATGGAGAAAATTTTATAAACTAAAGAACTTCAACATTAAAAAATAATTAAAGCAATAAAACGCAAAAGGCAAAAAAGGCTAAGTAGTCTTGAAGCTATATGCAAAGATCTGAATCAATGTCTCAAAAATTATAACATAATAATCTTCATCTTAACCCGCTATAACAAGCTATAATAATACATACAAGCTTGTTTATGTACGCTTTCTAACAAATGACACGTGTGTATGTATGTATATGTGTGTGGGGAGTCTTTAGTGTTCCCACACAAATTGAAATGTATATAACTTTTAAATCACTTTTCCGATTAATGTGAAACTTGGCTTATTTAACGAAAAGTATTTAACCTTTCAGAATATTTTTTTCAGAAAAAATTCGTTCGAATTTGGGTGCAGCCTCTGTGGACTAAAGTTAACTACCTCAATTTCTTTTTTATATTTTAACAGCTTGGTCTACCCCGTCTGTTTCGCTACCCAAAACTGTTTACTCAAAGTTTTCCCTTTTTCTCCCAAGTAAATTTTATTAAAACCGAAATAGTTTTTTTTTTACTTATTTACACTTTTTACCTTTTTTAACTCTTTTTGTTTTTTTCACCTACAGTTTTTATTCCTATACATTTGAGTTTCCAAAAAAGACTAAAAAAGTATTCTTATTTTTAAGAGAAGTGACAAACATAGTTTAAATTATGTCTCTATGTTTATAAGGGCCCCAAAAAAGTACAAAAATATTATTTTTACCCGTGTTTATGAACCAGGCTTCCAAATTTTTAAAAAGTACCAGTCACCTATCCAGGTTTTTTTTTTTATTAACATAACAATGCTTTTGAAAGTTTTCCCTTTTTACTATCTTTTAACCCTTAATATTTGAATTTCCAGAAATTCCTTCTTAGTGGATACACAACATATATATTTTGACCCAAAGGAGATGCTAGGGTTATTTTACAAAAAAAATTTTTTTAATGCAGTTGTTATTAAAATAGTTTAATCTACATTTTTTGTAAAATAATGTAGAAAGTTAACGAGCTTCAAAAATTTATTTCATATAAACTGCAAAATTGGCATGTATCTGACTTTTGACAATAAACGTTGTCCGATTAGGCTCAAATTTTCAGCACTAAAGTCTTAGACCTAGTATCACAATATTCCACTCTTTGAAATTAAATTAAAAAAATTGGCTGTCACCCTAATGTCCCCCTGGGGGTAGTTATAAAAGCATCATGATAATGTCCCCATCATGGTGTTAATGCCCTCGGGGCAAAGAGGCTTGACTTAGCCTCGGTTTTGTTGTGCCCATATTGGACTTGTCCTGGACTAGACCCTTCGGGGTCCACCTGGTAGCTATGGTTGCTACCTGAGTTTTGTATTAGCAGAACTAGCTGACACTAGGGAGAGATGTCAATTTGTGCTGATGTTCGTCTTCGGACTTATTTCGGACGGTTGAACACACACTTCTATGAGTTTTACGAGATTAGCACATGGTTTGGCATTGGTCTGAGTCCTGGCTGATGTTTGTGCTAGTGATAAATTTCCGCCAGCCAGACCGCACACAGGCTCTGTTGTATTGTCAGCAGGTCGATAAAGACTCTGTTTATAGTCACAGGTCTTAAAACCAAGGGATCTAGATAGCCCGGCTCTTTTGCAAGGTGCTATTATCTATTATCCAACAATTAAAAGAATGAAAGATTTGCCACTTGTGTGTTCCTTGCAAGTGCACGCGGGGGCGTTAGTAAGACGCTTTGCATCCAACTCGTGGTTTGACCACTGGCAGTTAAGTCCAACATGACAGGTACTGACATAAGTTAAATTCACAATCTGTCACCCTAATGTACATAAATACATATGTATTGATAATTAAATTTTCTAATTAATTTTTTAATCTACTAAAAACTGTTCAGTTATTTTATTGCCTTATCTTGGCAAATTGTTATAACTCGTAATTTTTTTTTTAAATATTGTTTTATTGTGTATTTATTGTTAACAATAAAAGTTTTTTCTAAATTTTTGTTATAAATTTTCTGTATATTTTTTTAAGTTCTGAATTTAGATAAAAAAAATTTAAATTATGCATATTGACAAATTTCAATAATTTATATTGTGAAAATGGTTAAACAAAAAATTTTTTTTAATAAATAAATAACTTAATTTGTAATAAAAATAATAATCTGTAATAAATTTCATTTTGAAAAAGATGACAGATTTTTCTGTATTAAATAAAAAAATGTTTTATCAATAAACATTTTGTGTCATTTTTTTATCTTAAAGTTTTTGAATAATTGTTTTCTTATTACAAAAGCAAACTATTCCCTTCTGTATTCTATTCTAAGTGAAACTAAAATGCTTGTAATTGTCAGTTCTTGGTTTGGTATAAATATTTTTATAAATATGTTGAATTCGATCGTTTTAATTTGTCTTTAAATACATAAAGGAAAACGCAACAAAATGCTTTATTTCCAAAAAAAAAACTCTAAGTAAACCAAAAAAAGTTTTTAAACCTTTTCAAAATTTAAAATAATTTCTATAATAATTAGTAGTTTTCCCCAAAAATTGCAATAATTTGCTAGAGCTTTGTAATTTGTGTGAAGAATATTAAAGATTCGTCTCTGCCAAATATAGCTTAATAGAGTACCTGTTAGTGTCGGTAAAAACTGACTTAAATATCATATACAAAGTTTTTTGAAAGGTTATAAGTTTTATGATGAAAAAAAGAAAGAAAAAACTAATGAAATAATAAAAATTAATCAATGGATCATAAAATGAAAATCATCACTTATATTGATGAAATACAATTTTTTTAACTTTTTCTATTTTAATTAATGAATTGTTATTCCTTCCCTATAAACATTTTCTTGGGTTTTAATTATGGCTGCCATAAAATTTAACCCAAATACCAAAGTCTTTCGAAAAAAAAAACATTTCTTTGTGGTCGTATGTTAAATAAATCATAAAATAAATTATGCAAATTAAGATTTTTTCCGTAGTTGGTTGCGGTGCTGTGGTTAAAATCATAATTTTTAATTTTTCACATTACAATAAAATTTATTGTATTTATTTTATGATATTTTTAATTTATTATATT
>NDXZ01013506.1:0-15950 GCA_003055125.1 Paykullia maculata
AAACCATTTGACAAACAAAAGTTTATTTCTGTCGATTAATGAAATTAAATTGAATAATAACAATCGAAAGGACCTAAAAGATTTTTTTTTGTGTGTACAAAGCAATAAAAACCATTAATTTACTTTGTCTTTTAAAGTGTTTATTAAAAGGTTGCAAAATACCTTTATATATATTTATAAAACATATAAAACGAAAAAAGTAAATTTATTGCTGCAAGAAAATGTGAGAAGATTGTTGCGGCCATGTTTTTTATAGGCATCTGTTTAATCTATTGTTTATTAATCATCTACCAATGCAAAATATCATGACAAGTAACACGATTCAGCAGAATTTTATTATTAATTATTATAAATTAGTATAAACAACTTGCAAGTTTCGTCCGTTTTAAGATCGACTCTTCAGCGTTTTGTGATCAAATTCAGGACTACCGTTTGGTAAAATTCAGCCAATACCCATTCGTAGATTGAAGGCCGGATCATTCGGGACTATTGCCACTGTCCGTAAAAGTGTGTAGGAAAAGCCGAGGCAGTCAAATCCTTACAGAAGAAAAAAAATTCGGGCTTTTGCAGACTTTAACTTGAGAAAATTTTGGTTCGAGACAAAAACTTACTAATGAAAAAAAGTTGATGCCCATTGACAACGACGTGTTTTCTTCTATTTTCCAGCAAAATAGAGTTATATAAAAAATGTTTAAAAATACACAATGAAGTCATTGAAGATTGGCTTTTGTAATCATAAATGAAACCAGTTTGTTTTACCTTAATATGTATGTTTCTGCATGTTATGACAAACAAATTTTTTTTAAACTTTTAAGCTGAATTCACTTATTGTGCCTGAATAAAAAGTTTGTTTGGACAAATTTTTTTATGTTGAGTTAGGAAAAGAGAGACGTTAAATCTAATACAAAAAAAAATTTTCAAAACTTTCATTAGAATAATTACATTTTGCCAAACAACTTGAGTTACTTGCAAAACCTAAATAACTAGTGAAACAAAGAAAAAAATATTATAAAGATTTTTTGCGTTAATAAACAAACAAACAAACATTATCTTTTAAAATGTCATGACTTATACTCCACATATTTTGCTTTGTTATATAATATTCTTCCGCTAAAAATCAATAAATGTGCTTTTGCATTGCTTTCGTAAATTTACTGTAAACAAACTTATAAATTATTCAACATCTTCTTCTAAACTCTGTAAAAGTTTTAGTTAACTGAAGATGATAAACTATAAATTATGTCATTAGTGTCAAGTAAAGAGAAAACGTCGATAAAACAAATTTACATAACATATGTTTTAAATTGACCAATAATTTAGTTAAAATAATCATTTGAATATAACTTTAAGTAAATGTAAAAGGACAATTTGGCAAGATATTCTGTTGATATTGAGGACGATTATTTTGTTCCGTTTTAATTATTTTATATCAAAAAAAATATGATATAAGCTTAACAATTTCTTAGTTTTAGGATGTGAGTAAAATGCTATATTTTCTATTTTAATTGCTCCATTTAGGCAACCAAAGATTGACTTGTTTTTTATATTTGGTTTTTTCATTGGTTTATTCAACTAATTTGGCACTTAATCAAGTTGTGTAAATTATTTGCAGATAAATTTTGTTTTTTATATTTAAATGAAATATCACACGCAAACACATATGTACATTTGTTTTTTTTTTTGAAATATTTACATGCATTTCATTTGACCATTTTGACACTTGTAATATATACATACGTATATAAGAGTATATGTACGTATGTGGGCGTAAATAGTTTTCTAAAAAAATGTGTTTGTTTTTATTATACATCGTTGTTTATGGGTATGTCAGCATATAAAAAACACACGTTATGTTATTTGAATAAAAATATACATAAATACTTTAATGTAGAACTTGTTGGTTTACACCAGGGTTTTAAGTATTTGGTGGTGCGTAGTAGTTTTCTTCTCTTTTTTCCCAATTCTTTGACAGCTAAGAATTATTTTGATGATGATATCCTGCTAGGTAGCTGGCTGTAAAAGTCGCATTGGCAATTAATAATCTGGTCAATGGATTTCTTTATATTTTCTTTCTCTCAACTGTATAGTTTTTGTTTTACTCACTGGATATGCAAGATAGTATTTATGACTTGAAATAAAATGAATTATAGAGAAAACTAAAATAATAACATTTTAAAAATTTTACAATTTTGACATTATCACTATTACCTTAATATTGGGTCATGAAATTAAACATATCGTTTATTTATCTATTTTTTTTCATTGATCCAGCACTCTTATGTGGCCCTGATTCATGCACTGTATTATGTTAGTTTCTAGAAAAAAGATGTTTGTGGCCATTTGATTTTAACTTTTCTACATGATAAGTGACAGGAAAGCTTTCTACGATGGGGCTTATTGCACTGAGCACTGCGGCTGAATAATTAGTTTTCTTCATAATATGCAGTGCGATTCACTGACCAACCGAATAAGAGTGGCTGAGTTATTTCGCGCAAAATAATGGTTCATAAATATCTTCACAGCAAAAACTGATTGCAATGTAGATAAACATTTAAAAACATCCGATTACACGTATACACGTGTAATCGGATGCATTTTTGAATGCATTTTTTAACAAACAAAAATTTCCAGTCCAGTGGCGCAATGCCCTTTTATTATACACAGTTCATCAGGAGTTGATGACTGTTCAATATTTAGGAAACAATATGAGTCGTTCGCCTATGTTTTAGTAGATAACGCTAAATCTCAAAAGCATTCAAAATACCCGCTCAACCCCATTAAAAAATTATTACGCTTTGCAAAAAAAAAGAAGTAATTAAGTTTATTTATTTACACATTGGAGCTTATATTTTTGGAATCTTTAGAAGAAGTGCCAAACTGAGGGATTCTTAACTTAGCTTAACTTACAAAAATTCTTCTACTAGAGAGTTTGTACGATAAAAGTTTATAAGTGGAACGTTTAATATGAATAAAAAAAACACATTTTTGCTTGAAATAAACAAATGAATATATATAAGAATTTTAACTTTATTTTTCAGGGGTAAACTTAAATTATATTGTTTTGGATAAAATATATATATTGTTTAATATAATGAAACGACAATGAAAAAACAGCATGTAATTCAAACTGTTTGCTGAAATATTTTTTTTCATAAAAAATAAAATTTTGCAGCATGATATTAACAAGTTTGGTTTTTATGTTTTATGCTAATATTCTAAAATGAAATAAAGAAAAACTTTATTTAAACATATGTGCAAACTATTTAATCTATTGCATATTTTAAAAACTTTGAAAACAACAGCTAATAGGTGCAAATGAAGTCAGTCTAGAAAAAATTTAACACAATTGAGGGATTCACAAGCTAACTTATGATATCATAATGTCATATGTCCTAAAAATTTTAATAGGTCTAAGTTGCTTTTCATACTTAAAGTGTCCTAAAATAATATGACCCTTTCTCCTATGTTTGTTGTGCTGTCCTAAACTATCCTTAGTCGAACGGAAATAGCAACAACAAAGTACTTAAACCATTATAAATTTTTAGGACAAATGACATTATGATAACATAATTAGCTTGTGAATCCCTCAAATATGTTGTTGTAAAATTAGCTATATTTATTACCAGCAAAAAAACGCAGTATTAAAAATAATGACATAAGTTTTTCCTAACTGTTTTTTAAATATAACCGATAATTTTTTTGTTTGGTGTCCACTTGTTATAATATACAAGTTTTGGCATATATTTTAAACAAAACTTTGCCTGTTTTTGCCTTTTTATTAATAAAATTACTTACGTTCTTGTTTACATAAAGAAATATGCTGTATTATATTTTAGATTGCCCATTAGGATAAAAAACTATGTGCGCTAGTTCGCCTACCAAAGGAAAAATTTATATAAATACCCTTTTGAGTCATATCCATCACCTTAAGAAAATTAATTAAAAATTGTAATTATATTTCCCTTTTACTCATTTAATTTTATTGCATTTTAACTACATATAATTTAAATTAAATCACATTAAACATTATTATCACTGACTTTTTAATTAATTTGTTTTAATACTGTCTTGCAGCGCATATGATATAATCAGTTAATTTAATTCATAACTTATTTACCTCCATCCGATTGTTCAGCTAAAACGTATTACTGTACAATATTGTCTGCTGCATTGTCATCACCATCATATTCAACATCATAAATTCAACTGATATTCATCTATGCTCGTTTTGTGTGCATTTATTACAAAAAGTTATAAATTCAATGCATTCAAGCGCAGTCATATGTACAATGGCTCACACTCATACATACATACACTTCTCTGTGCTTAAACATGCGTTAGAATTTCATACTTTTTAGTAGCTATTCTCTGTCTTCCGCATGATGACTACATAACTTACGATGTGATAGAAAATTGTAGCTACAGATTAACCTGTATAAACTAGAACGAACAAGTCAATTTTTTAAAAGGAATAGAATTTTGTGTTTAAAAATAAAGGAGCTGAAAAAATGCTGTTAGTCTCATAAATTTGTGTTAGAAGCTTAAAAGGTGTAATTTTCAAGATTAGTAATTTCTAGCAAAAATTTAAAAGTTTTCTGTATTAAATTGTTATTCTTTTGCTTAAGAAGTATATAGCAACAAACGTTTCCATTTTTTAAAATATTCACATCCCACTGTAGATTGATGATAATTGCATTTTGGTGTTGTTGATTTCTTGCCAGAGTACTTCTTTACGTATCTGTAGTTGCAGTCGTTGGTGGTCTAGTCACATTTTATGAATGTTCGAGCAAAATTATAGTTGAGAATTTCCCTCTTAATTAAAACTTGAGGCTACTTGTTGTATAAGATAAACAAAAATGAGTTATGATTTTTAAGCTACAGAAGTTTCGAAATCATAATGGATGAGCAATTTTATGTTCGTATACATGATAAGAAAGCTTTAGATTTTGAGTTTTGACAAATCAACTGAGTTTAGACAAAGTCCCGATAATAAAATTTTTAGGTAATATGAGAAAACATTTTTTATGATAGGAAAAGTAAAACAAAATTTTATTATTTCTGAAGCTGTACAATACAATATACCATTTGGAGCGCAACAGGCACCTTATAAGAGAATAAATGGCTAAACTTTTAGTATCTTTTCTAAATAGCAGCTTTCTGCAATAATTGTGAATGAAACCTAATGACCATGTGTGTTGTTAATTTTCGTGGTGCCAAAAGAACTTTATAGATTTTTAACCATTATTATTGTGGAGTTCCAATATAGTTTAACGTAACTCTCTACTGAACACTTTGCACTCTCTACTAAATCTCTTGTATTTTGAAATAACTTGTTATTATATATTAAAAATGTTACTGTGTTAACAAAGTACAAGTCATTTCAATATCACTCGCCATTCAATCCCTCTTTAGCCTAACATTGTCACTGTCTTTCATGTTAAATTAAAAATAGAATTTCTGTCTGTTTAATTTAAGTTAAAATTCTTTTTCGAGTTGACAATTCAAAGGGAGGAAAATAATATATGTATATTTTACACATAGTACATATGTATAAACATATATAGTTATATAAAAATATACTGTTACTTTTAAATGGGCGCCTTGTATGTTAAAACGAAATAAGAAATGATTTTACGATACTGTGAATAACAGGAATTGATTCAAAGAAATAGGTGTAATTAAAGCAACTTTTATTTGAATTTTGTTATTTTTTTAAAGTTTGTACAGTAAAAAGAAAAGAGAAAATTATACTTAAATCTTTATTATAAAGTTTATTAAAACAATTATTAAAATTTTTTTACAACACTTAACAGTTATTCGATTTTTTTTAAAGAGCACAAACACTCACGCTGTTGTGAAGTATGAGAGGGAGAAAAGTTTGGCAATTAAGTGCAATGTTTATTTTAGTTCAATATTACAGCATTATATGGTGTTGTTAACAACTAATTTGACAAAAACAAAAATATTCTATCTACAAACGCGATTATTTTTTAATGCAAAAGGCCCTAACTAACACTATGCTTGTCTACGACAACTTGTTTCAAACGTAAAATTTATTGTGAAACTTGGTAACACTTTATTGTTCTTTGCTATTCCTGTAAAAATATAATATGTTATATAAAGCGTTTTGCATTTTCTGTGACGATATATGAGTTTTTTTTGGCAGCGGGGAAAATATTTCTCCATAAAGATAAGAATAATAATAACAGGTAAGAGCGCCTTCACCATGTGTGGCCAAATAAAATTATTTTTTTCAAATATATTTGAAGTTTATTTCAAAGTTGCAAAACAATAATATGTTTGTTTTTATTTTTGAATTGAACCTGATTTATTTATACGTAGTTTTTCTATTTTTAAGATTTGGCTATAGGTTCGTTAATTTTTTCATATTAATTACGTAATTAATATTCTTATGCAAGATAATTAAAAGAACGGTTTCATCGTCAGCACTCTTTGATCGGTATTTTAGTGTTGGATGTAAATATTATTTATTAAACTCACAGTTTATTAGGAACCTAGTTTTATTTGAAGTACTTTTGCTCAAAATGTTAAAAACAATTATAGTGGTATGCTTACTTTTTTTTATCATTTAAAACTGTTTCCATTTGTTTTATAAATAAAGTTTAACAAATAAAATCCCTGTCAATTTAAAATTGCAAAAAAAAAAAGAATTTAAATAAAAATTAATAAAAATATTTTGGTATACTTTTTAAATTAAGTAAACAAATAAACTAAATAAATTTATTTTAAGTTATTCTTATAAAGCAATTCTAGAAGATACAATTTTTGATTTAGTTTTTATTGCCAAAAAAAAAACAGAGGTATGGATTAATATGCTTACATCTAATCCTTATAAAACATGCTGTTGGCCTAAGTCTAATTTCCAGCCAATTGTTAATAGACTTTGGTAAATGCATCTGTTCTCCTACACTAGTGCGTACAGAGTAGTCATTATCTTTCTCACGTCTACATTTTCCATAAATTGGTACTTAACAGTAACATTTAAAGAATGAAAGAAATTTATGGCAACAGCGTATAACCAATAGAAAAAAAGTTGTTGTTTAAACTTAAATCTGAAATCATCTCGTTTATTTTAGTTAATTCGTATTAGCATATCGAAACAATTCATTACAGCAGTACTTTGAACTTATTGCTGAGAAGTCTTTTTTATGCTCAATATGTTATTTCACATAACTGATTAGAGAAAAACAGATTCGTATGAAATACGTTTTGTCAGCATTTTTGAGTTACTTATCTATAAACAAATCTTTCAACATGTTGAATTCGGTATTCTTTAATAAAATAAATAAATAAAATTAATCGGCATATGGTTTTAAAATATATATATTGTTTTTAAAGTAGTAAGGACTTGGTTTTCTTTTAAAGATGTAAAAGAACAATTTGAACTCTATTTTTTAAAGGGTACAAGCTTGAATGTTAGTGCATGGCTTTTAAACTCACTACTTTTTTACTAAAAAACTGTATATTTGAGTCAAATTATATTTTCTTTGACATACCAAGAGGAATACCTACAGTAATAAATATTTAAACATTCTTTTAGGTCTTTAACTTAAAATTTTAGAACATTTGGTTATCACTTATCTTAAAACAGATGCTACTTAGTTTATATTTTTAAGTATGCAGCATATCCGCAACAAAAACATGTGTATTTTTAAAAATCAAGCACGTTTTGTATATTTTCACACTCAGACTTTTTTGTTCTGTTCAAAAAAAAAACCGTTTTTGAGTATCATAAAATGTAAACTTAAGTAAATAAGCTACTAGAGCTTCACACACACGAACTTTGTTCACTTCTTCTCATAAACAATCATGCATCCATCTAGTACAGTGTTAAGACTAGCGATGGCATGTGTTAAATTACGATCATGTGCTAAGATTGGAAAGAAGCAAAGAAAAGCATAAAAACTAACTGCATTATTTTTAATGTGCTTTACCAAGATTAGGTGAAGGCAGTTTGCATAATTTGACGTAAAAGTTATTCTTACAGTAAAAAACTTAACAAAATGCTAGGCATTATGAAAATCTATATATTTTTATATATATTTATTAATTTATATTATTAATTAACCTTGTACTTCAACAAGATGTAGCTTAGTTAAATAATTCAGCTGTATACTTTAATCAATAACTTTAATACTAGTGAAACTTGGCAGGTAGGGGCCATCACTTGTTCGCTGTAAGTATAGGGGCATACAAAATTTTGCACTTATTGAATATTATTTAAAGGAAGCAAATCAATCATTTATTACATAAATATTATTTTTTTTTAAAACCTTAACGAATCAAAAATGGCAGTCCATGTGGCGTATGACAGTTATTAAAACCTAGCAATATAATCATCAGACGTCACGTTGTACTTTCATTTTTGTAATGTAATCGAAAACGTTAGCTACTAGTAGTCAAAATTAGGCTAGAAAAGACAACACCATTTAAAAAAATGTATATGAATTGTTTGCATAAAATTCAGGAGCGGAGAGGGAATTAGAAGGGATTATAGCAAATTAAGGGTGTAATTTAATGACAGTTAATATGCAAAATCCAAACAAACATTCATTTATAAAAACATTTACTTCTTTAATTTAAGTAGGATCAACCTAAAAAAAATATTTTTGAATACTTCAAATACCCTTATGTATTAATGTTTTATTTTAAATAAAAAAACAATGATTTATTTTTAACAGAAATTTTATTGCAATATTTTAAAGAAACTTAGTTACTTAATATTCATTTTAAGTATATTTCGATAAAAATTTTTTTTATTATGTTATTAAAATTATTAAAAATTTAGTTGTAATAAATTTAAGCAAATTTAAATAAGGGAAAATATATACTCATACTCTCCTCTTTTATTTTGTTTGTTAGTTGTAAATATTTTCGTAAGTAAACATAAGCCTTGGTAATTATAACTTATATTTTGCCATTAAATTTTACTGCGCAAATTCAAAGTAATGCTAGTTAGGCCCCTTCAAAGCCTTCGTGAGTACTAGAAAATGGAGATGTTAAAAAGATAAATTGTCTGTTACACCAAAACACTTCACAAGAATGAAGGTGTACAATTTTTATGTTGAAAAAAACTAAGCAAAACCAGAATCAAAAAAAGGTTCGAAGTATAAGGTTAAAGGCAATTAACTAACCTCTGACTTACTGATTGTACCATTTAATAAATCGGGACTATACTACATAAAAAAATTTTTTTGATATATTACCTAATCAATTTAAAAGGGGATATAAGAACATAGATTGTACAATTTGATGATATGATTTTATGTAAGTACTTCAATTATATACAAAAACAAAACACTTTGTAAGTTACGCAAATAAATAAATACTTTATTTAATATAAGAAATTTTCCTGGGGCTTTGCTTAAAACACGTTGGCGCCCTTTGACTTTTATTATTTGTGACAATAAAGTCTTTATAGCGGTTGGGAGTGAGAGTTTCTTTTTTGTTTGATAAAATATGTACATTTGAATCATAAAATTTCTTTGACGCCAATTAACTTTATTATATTTAAGTTTGATAATCTATGATGGACCTATTTTTATGTAAACCGTAATAAGGTTTACACAGATCTAACATTTTTTATTTAGATCAATAGTGTAGAGTTAAAATTCTTTACTAGACGAATAAATTTAGAAATATTATTAATCAAATTTTTATGAGTAAATTTATAACATTTGTGTATTACCTTTAAAAAGATATAACAAATTTTTTAAAACTTCTGTTGAAAATGTTTTTGTTAAACCAAAAATGAAGGGGAATTTAGTTTGTTTTGTTTTTCTTTGACTTTTTTCAATTCTGTTACATAATTGTTTGTTTTAAATAAGGTGGTTCCCTGTTAACAAAATCTAGCTACACATAAGGCTTTATATTTACAGATGTCTTCATTGCTTTTAAAATACTCTATAGAGCAGGCTAAAAAGAAGGAACGCTTACCTGTTTTATACTTTTCTGGAAATTATTTTTAATTTGGTTTTTGTACCTATACAGTTCTATAAATTTTTAAAGATTAATTTTCTTTAAGTTCCAAATGTAGAAAATATTGTAACTATTCAAAAATGTTTCTTATTTATGCAGAAATACGTGTTTAAAGTTCTCCAAACATTATTCAGTAAGATAAAATTATTGTTGTTCTTATTATTTGAATATTTGCTATTTTTAATAGAAAGTGATGGGATTCTATGAAATGATCTTCTGATGTCAATAATGTTAATCAAAAACATCCGCTGCTTCTCTTCTTAAATTTTTCTGAACTAAAAATTATTAATTCTTTTTATACTTCAAAAACTACAAACTACTTAAGCTTAAGACAAACAACTAAATAGTTGCCCTTATAAAGCAATCTAGCGACAAAAGTCTTAACGTTAGTTGCGGGCGAAGATTGTGTCTGTTGTAAATTTCACCAATGGTGCTGGTATTTAAGTGGCCGCCAAAGATATGTCTCGCAAAGAAGCTCTAACAAATGTTCAAATACTATTATTCCGTTTGTTAAAGTCATTGGCTAAATGTGTTTGATTATTGCTTCAATATGCACTTTTCTCCATAAAATTTGTTTAAGACAATTAAGGTCCATTAATTTCTTAATTTTTTCCTTAAAACCTTTTTTCCAAATTTATTTATTTTGTCACGCTATTATAGACAACATAAATAAATTTAGCCCTTTTTACAAAACTAAAATACTATTAAAAGACAAATACTGTGATAATGTTTAAAATACAAAGATATAAACAATTCGCATGTACTGCAACAAACTGTTTCTTTTTCAAATAATGTACATGTTTATATTTTTCCCTATAAAATACTTTGGTTGTGTTAAAATCAAGTTTTATATATTGAGTATAAAATAAGATTAAATAATTTGTTTCCGCATTATACAAAAAAAAAATCAATATTATTTATGCATAAGGGCTTCCTCTTGCCTAAAATAATATATCTTGACATCTTCTTTTGCTAAATCCCAATTTAACCCAATTTACTTAATATATTTTTATTAAGTTTTTCCAAAATATTACAAAAAAAAAACGCTACAATCAAAATATTAAAATCTTTAAGTAAAAAGATCTTATTGAGATATTTCACAGACGACCAAAATTAGGTTAAACGATATCAAGATTTCTTATGATTCTGTTTTGTTTATCTTTTATATTTAAATTTTTAAAACACAGCAGAAAAAAACAGCAACTTCCATTCTTGTGTATTAATTTTCTAAACGTCCTTATCATTTTTCAAGATTTTACATCTTAGAAAGGAAAAAAATCGTTATTACAGAATTCTACTTTAATTTATTGCCATATTATCGGCTAACAAATGTCTTTTGTACATGTTTAGAGAAACTTTTGCCAGTTTATGCTTTTTGATTTATTTACAGTCAAGGACCCGATTTCTTAATATCAATAATAATTCTGTTATTTTTTATATGGAAAAGAAATAAACTATCGATATATAATTTGTTGAACATTTAGAAAACAGAACAAACTACGCCACAAACTAAATATATTTCAAAAACATTGGAAAATGCCTAACATACTTATATAAAACAGATCTTACAACTTAATAAAGGGAAGCGTTATTTTCATTTCCTTATTAATACCTGTTATATTGCATTGGTTTTTTTTAAAGAGATTTTATAAATTTTTATCCCAAAGAGTATAGTTTAATTTTGCACTTCTAATATCTATTTCAGGAAAATAAGAAAATCCAAATTAAAATTTTTGAAGTCTCAAAGTCTCTAACGCTATGGAACTGTCGAATGAAGTCACAGTTAGCTAAAGCCGCTGTGTCAAGGACATTAAATATTTCAGCACTCGACCAAAGGTCAGAGGTTTGTGCACAGTTAAGGGGATTCAAAGTGAGGTGTTTGGTAATAAACGTTAAAAAAAATGTTTTTATCTTAATAATAATCTTTTAAACTATTTTTGTTGCTTTGCAGATAAGTTTAACGTTTGACTAACGTATATATATTTGGTCTGTGACCGTTGGGTTTAACATTTTTTGGTAATTTTTAAAATGTTCAATATATACATTTGTATCATGTGAAGCATTTTACATGTAAGACCACTTGTTTATCACTAATCATAGTCCGGCCGGATTTTTGAAAGGATTAAGAGCTTTTCCCAACCTTTCATGAAGTAAGTTTGCTAAATGCATAATATTTAACCGATCTGTTCTATATATTTTTTTTATTTTTATTTTTTTTTTAATTATATAAATTTTACATAATAAGTGTTGCAAGCTTAAAGCCATTAAATTTCTTATAATTTGTTCTCCAATAACTTTTATACAAACATATAATATTTTAAATAAACATGTCTAATTAGTGGGGGTTTTTAAAGTTCACATTAAATCAAGCGAAAATTTAATGAAGTATTTGAAAAAAGAAATTAAGAAGATATGTAGATGTTAAACAAATTGTAAATATTTTGGTTTCCTTAATAAATCTTAACAATAGGCAGTTCTACAATTTGTTTTTTTAATGCTTTGTTGCTTTTTAAAAAACAATTCATTGATTTGGCCTTTTATGGCAAATTTGTTTTGTTGCAAAACAATAATATTGTTTTAATTGTATACCGTAACACATAATGTACACACATATTTCGGTATATAAAAAGTAATTTTTCAGTTTTTTTTTTTTGTAAATTAAATTTAAGGTTAAATAAAAAAAATATAAAACCTAATTACATTTTACTCTTCTATTCTGTAAAGTTTTATTATTTTGGAAAAAAACTTGTTATTATTTTATGTTAAAAAGAATTTCTAAACGAAAGCACAATATGACCTTGATTATTCTTTTGAACTAAATACCATATGGATTTACTTAATTTTCCATTTGAGAATCGATTTGTTTTTCATGTGAACCCATGCGTGTTAAGAAAACTTAATACATATGTACATATGTACATTTTTTCTTAACTTACAAAAAAAAAGTACAATAAAAATAAAGATATAAAAGACGCGCACAATTTATAAAATTAATTTATAAATTTCATTGAAAATAATCGAAAAATAAAAACCAAAAAAGAGAAAACTCAAAATCTAGTGCAAAAAGAAGCGTTAAAGCAATTCAGTTTAAGAGCCGTGACATAGTAGAAAGCTCTTCTTGTTTTTTTTTCCTTTTATTGCATTATTGTACATAAATAGAATATGAGACTATATTTTTCTTTTTTTTATGCAAAAATAAATATTGTAAATAATGACCATCGTTCACGTACACATCCGAAACACATACTTAGCACAAGTGTAAATATATTTTTGTATTCAAAATACAAAATACTTTGCGTGATATGTTGACATGAATAAAATTGAATACAAATATGTACATATATATGATACGTATTTATCTAAGAAATAAATTCTATAAACAGTACCGCGCAATTTAATAATATTTTTCATATTGCGTTTTTTTTTTTGATTTAACAAAAGTTTGTTGTTAATAATTTTCAATATTCATGTTTTAAGTTGTGTCTGTTAAAGAGTTATTAGTAATGTTTACTCGATATTTATATAAATTATTACTAATATATCGTTAATTTATTTGTATGTTGATGTTTTATCTATTTATTGTTTGTTTGATTTTTAAAATTTCAATATTATTTTAGAGATTAGAAACTAGGTTTCAGCACTTTAAAACACAAAATTGTTAAAAAAAAACATTTCCCCAGTTAATAGAATTGTTTAATGCTTTAGCTTACAAAATATTGCTTTTCTAAGGTAAAATGTGCAAAAATAAATATTTTACACGCCTTTAAAAAAAAACAAGCTTTTTTTTACTTTCCCTCATTTTTCCCATATCCACTTAAACAAAATTGTTAAATTAAAAACAAGAGATATCGTCTTCTTAATAAAGTTCGATTAATAAATTTAAAGTAATACATTTTTTTGTTTCCCATGCGAAGAGCACTTTTTATTACAGGAGTAAAAAGGTAATTTATTTTACATATGTTGCATATTTGCGTTACCACTTTGAATTTTATGACCTTTTGAAGGTAAAATGCCTATGGTGACCATTTGTTTCGGATTCGGAATCAGTAACTTTTTTGGTAAAAAAATTAATAAAAAAAGTCTAACTAAATATAATGTTATATTTATTTCTATAAATAATTTTTTATACCTTTACTATTTTATGACAATATTTTTATTTATTTTAATATTTGTCGCAAGAAAGTCCAATATTACTTTTTTAAATTATCATATTTTTAACAATGTCTACACTGGTTTTACTTTTTTTATCATTTTAAACATTATTCATTAACGAAAAAATATTTTTACATGAAGCATTTGCTCATTATAATAAAAACATAAAACTTATTTTGTTAAACATATTTTATAAAAATAAACTTGAATAATTAGTTCAACCAGTAGTTAAAAAAAATAGTATAAACTGTGCACACATTTTTAATCAGTTTTTCTTATAAAATTAGTACGAATGGTCAGCCTAAACATGCCACAAGCTGCAGTAATATTCATATAGATGCAAGATACAGGTCGTATACTTTATATTTTTAATTTTCTTAACAAATATATATTCCACATACCACACGTTGCTTCATAATTCATATTATTGTTTTTCAGCATCAGCTAAACCATACCTTTATGAGAACTTAGCACATAAAGAAAATATTCATAACTGTATGTGTGCACATACAAAAAGGAATAGGAAAACGCAAGTCTATTTTCTCTTAAAAACATTTCTTTACCACCTGTTGTGTTGTCTTAGCATTTATGTCGGTGTTGCAGCAAGTTTCCTTTTTTTATTTTCTGCAAACTGTAAACATAAAACCCGACATTTAAAGCACTATTACCTAAGGTCAAAAGTTAAGTAAATATTAAAATAAAAAGAAACATGCAACAACTTTGCCTGAGGGATCTTTAAAATTATTTTCAAATTTATGTTTAAACAACCCTTAACACGTTCCTTTTTGGCTTTCCTAAAAAAATCACTGCATGATTATATTTTGATTGAAAAAGTTTAGTGTTTGGTGTAAAAATGTATTTACCAAATACAAAATATAGCTTATCTTATAAAAGCTATACAAAAATAATTTACTAAAGTCATTTCCAATATGTCATTACAATATTACATTACTAATTGGTACATACTGTACCTTACATTGCAGTGAACTTGTTGTGAAAAATATGAAACTGACAAAATATGTTATTAACAACAGTTAAACCGTTATTTTGTCGAAGTTCGAAGTTTATTGCCTTCAACTTGCTGGAGTTGCAAAATCATGAAAAAGAGGCAAGTAAAACTTGTTTGCACAAATTTATTATAAATCCGACATGGTTTTTTTAAATTTTAGTTGTTAATTTCGATATTTGATAAAAAAAAAATATCTACTATTAAAAATTTTTTTTAAATTTTTTGCTTAAATAAAACTTTTTAATCTCTTACATTTTTGGCCCTTAAAAATTTCTGAAACCTTCATTGAAAACAATAAGCTCCAAATGTGATAACTGATATTTAAAAATAAAATTTATAAAGTTTACTACAAAAGAAAACAAACAAATGTAATGTAGGCAAACAAGTAAAAATTGAATAAAAAGGAGCACAAGAAAAAAGCTTTAAGTGGTTGTCTTAATTTCGTTCTTACTCATAAAGTGATAGGAAAATATGAATAAAGGCGACAGACAATCGCCATACCCTATTTCCTAATAAACTGTGAGTTAAATAGATGATATTTACATCCAACACTAAAATAGCGATCAAAGAGTGCTGACGATGAAACCGTAGCTGGTTTTGAAAACGCATTCCACTCGGTTAGTGTCGGCAAACTTACTTTTTTACAATGTTCTTTCAATTATTTCGCATAAAAAATATTTATTTCTTAATTAATATGAAAAAATTTAGAACCTATAGCCAAATCTTAAAAATAGAAAAATTAAGTAAAATTTAATAAGGTTCACTTCAGAAATAAAAAAAAAAAAAAAAA
>NDXZ01013508.1:0-19220 GCA_003055125.1 Paykullia maculata
ATTTGGCCCAGCCAAATATAGCGCTCTTACTTGTTTTTAATTAAGATTGTATTGTCATGTGATTTCAATCTTCAAAGTGGTAAAAAAAGAACACAATTAGTTTATAAAGGCACGGCATTAGCCACTTTTCTAATCACAAAAATGTCTTGTTAGAACTTAATTTATGTAGAAAGTTTTATTAAAATTTGTTAAATAAAATAGCTGGAAAAGGACTAAAACATATCAGTTTGTATGGATATACATCAAAGAAAGCAAAAGGCGAAAAAAAATTGATATAGACCAAAAAAATCTGCTTCCAATTTTAAAAAATTTTAATAATTTTCGATTAATTATACAAAAAGGCATCAAACTTTGTAGATTGGTTTAAAATATACATACATACATACATATGTATGTCAAAATAAGTAGGGAAAGCACATACCTTCTTTGTTTCAATATCGACTGTTTGGCATATGTTTTAAACCAATAAAAAGCTGACAACATTTTAAAAAAACTAGTACAAATCTTTTCTCAATCATTCGTTTGCTTGGCCAATTTATTTGTGTTTTGGCTGCGAAGGAATCCCTTCGTTAAAAAATAAAAAAAACGCCTGACGTACCTACCAATGGCATACATATTAGGTGTGTTTCAGATGATGAACAAAGATGCCCAAACTTGCACAAAATTACCCAAAAAGTGTTCCATATAACAAAAAATGTGCATGAGACAGCGCGTATGAGAGAGTAATTTAATTTCTCTTAATGCCAAAAGATGCACACACTTTTTCTTTGGGTAAGTTTGTGCACAAATAAAATGATCAGCTGTTTTTTATTTACATACATATAACATTCATTATAGTTAATGTTCAATTTCAGAAAAAATAAAATAAAGTGTTTAGTGTTGAAAATAAATTTTTAAAACAGTAAAAAATGGAAATTTCTTCAAAGTTATTTGATAACGTAAGTGTGTGTGGTGTTTAGTTTTAGTGTTTAGTTTTAAATATAAAAAAGTTAATGTTTGCCACACGCAGAGAAAAAACATGGTATTCCAGAAGTTTTGGGTAAGTTTAATAGCTTGAGAGTGTACACTATTCGGCATATTTATTTTGACATTTAAAGGAAATAAGAGCTTTTAACTAAAGGAAACGAGGTAAAAGTTTTTAGGTTAATACAAAATATTTCCTCCTTTAGCAATTAGAACCCTTTGGAGCCGCGGGGTTGGAGAAGTTCTGTTGAAATCTCGATCCACTCATTAATAAACTTTGTAATCGTTCTGTCAAAGCAGTGGATCTATTTTACTTTATGTATAACAAGATATTTTCTTTTACATTTAAATCGGGATTATTGGGTCGCCAATTCAGAGTTTGAACACCAGACAATCAGAAACTTTTTGATTATCTTGCTTTTATGATATACAGCGTTATCCTGTTGGAAATCGAAAGCTCCTCCGATTAATCTATAGCCAGAGGGAAATACACAATCGTTTAATATTCTTAAATATTGGTGTTGGTTAATAGAACCATAAACGGAAACCAAGCCTCCTACTAAATTAAACTTAATATATAGATAAAACATAAGACTTTCGCCTCCATGGCTTACTTTGTCTTTTTTATAGGTTTTTTTGTTAAATCTGACAAAATCTTTCTTTGATTGTAATGGCCAGTTTTTGTCTTCGTATTTAAATGCGCATTTAGCTAATTGTCATTTAAATTTAAGTAGCAATTAAATGCAGTTTCATTTTTTCAGTGCTAATTAAATGGTTCTTGTTTAAATGACACAAAAGTATGGTAGCATCATCAAATGTCATATAAATACGTATTTAACTAGCAAAGACAAAACCCAAAACGTATTTAACTAGCAAAAGCAAAAACCAAAATTTTTTTAAATCATAAAACTTAAATATACTTTAAATGGAGAAGATTGGCCACTTAAGTTGTATTTAAGTGAGTACTGAAAAACTGAATTCTGCATTTAAATAGAACTTGAAAATAAATACAGCAATCAAAAACTGGCCATAAGTGAAACTCGAAACTACTTTCATCAGTCAAATAATAATAAACAATAAGTTAAAAGTTAATATTGCAGCATGTCAAAATAAATATGCCAACTAGTGTAAAATATATTCAACTTTAATAAACAGAGTAGAGAAGAAGCGGGTTATTCATAATATTTTGTAATCCCTTTGATCCCAATTTTGATAAAAAAAAAACATCTGATCAAATCATCATATCGAAAGTCGCAAAGAATTGTCAAATTTTGCTTTAATGTAATACCCTGTATATTTTAATTTATTGTTTTTTTTTTCAATACAATATAAATTCTAAAGTCCTGTTTGATTGATATTTCTAAATTTTTTGCAAAGTGTGTTTGTTATTTTTATTATTTTATAATGCATTATAAATTTTAACACGTGTTTAAATACATTCCTTCTTTTAATTCTCCTAATGACTTTCACACTGTGTTAATTTAATTATTATTTTAATTTTTATTTTTTTGCTATTATATTTTGGTATGTATTTGTTTCTAATGTCAAATACCTGTTAAGCAAGACCAATAAAATATATGATTTAAATTCTTTTTCTTTAATTTATTCATTATTAATGTCTCAGTTTATGATTGAGGCTCGTCATTGTATCATTGAATCATTTGAGCTTTTAGTTTTATGATTTCTTTTTAGTTTCTTTTTTTTCATTTTTTTTGTTTGTTATTTCTTGGAAAACCCCCTGTTGGTTAATAATTTCGCACCTGCCGGTTTTAGCACTCTTATTATGTTTTAGTTTATTTAGGAATTTCTTAAAGCACAAATAAATTTATTAGCTGAGTTTACACCGCATTTGATAACTGTTGCTTATTGAATTCTCCATACATTTTGTTGTTGCAAAATCATAAAACTCAACATTTGACGTATAACAAACGACTTACACAATAATAAAAAAGGTTTTATAGTCTATCGGTTTTTACCAAAACATAAACCCCCCATTGAAAAAAGTTCACGATAACAAGTTTTGTCAAACTATTTGCTAAGTTAACTGATTTTGAATTGATTTAATGTAAATTCACCTATTAAAATTTACAAATGTTATTTAGAAACATATTTTTAAAACCCGATCATAAAAGGTAAAATTAAAATACTGAAACCGAAGGACTTACAATAATTTTCAGAACTAAAATAGCGTCATCTGTTCATCCATCTGTCTGTCTGTCCATTTAAATATATATTCTAATAACAGTTCGAAATAAAATGTTTAATATATTTTAATTGAATTTGAAACATACATATGTATATGTATATAACTTAAAAAAATTTATTGAGCCTAAGGACTTAAGCTGGGCTAATAATGTTCCCATTTAAATAAATTTTATTTTATAACTAGCCAAGCCCAGCGCGCGTTGCTACGCCCCTTAATGAATAAAAATGCATTCGGAATTTTAATTGAAAAATATAACTTTTTTTTATGGGCGTGGCCCTGCCCACTTTTTTAATCACAAAATTATATAGTTATGACAGTTTAATATGTGTGCAAAGTTTCAGAAAAATCGACCTAGTGAAAGTAGCTAAAAATGATAACTTAATTTTTATGGGCGTGGCACTGCCCACTTTTTAAATCACGAAATTGTATAGTCATGACAGCTCAATATGTGTGCAAAGTTTCAGAAAAATCGATTTAGTTAAAGTAGCTAAAAATTATATTTTAATTTTTATGGGCGTGGCACTGCCCACTTTTTAAATCACGAAATTGTATAATCATGACAGTTCAATATGTGTGCAAAGTTTCAGAAAAATCGGTCATGTGCAAGTAGCTGAAAAATTAATATTTATTTTGTTTGGGCGTATTTCATTTTTATGTATATGTAGATGGGCGTAGCCCCGCCCACTTTTTCAAAAAAAATTACCACCCATAAACACTCCCTGGAATGTGTACAACAACTTGCCAAAGTTTGAGTCCGATCAGCTTTACGGTTTCGTAGTCTATAGCTAACGCACACACAGACAGACAGAGTTTCACTTTTATATATATAGATAGATATAATAACGGTAATGTGCTTCCGGATTTCGAGGTGATCGTTCTAATTTTGGTTGTAGCTTCTACAAAAGGCCTTAGTTCGAAAATTAACTTGAAGATTTAGTTTAGTTTAGTGTTTGGACAAATTTCAATACCGAATTCTATTGTACCATTATTGTCTTCTCTATAGGCTTAACTTCGAAACAAAAATGTAAATGTGTCTGCCATTTTTTATAAAGATCTCTTCTTACTACCATACAACCAACTTACAAAACACACCAAAACCTTTATAAAACTGATAAAAAATAGTATTAACCTTCATATTCATAAACAATTTTGAACTTTATTAAAGTTTATTAAACAGATTTCTCATACAAAATCAGTTTTATAAACCCTTAATAACTTTAAAATCGTTTATGAATATGGGAGTAAGATTTTAGCTGACTAATTTCTAATGTCAGAATGGCAATAAATTTTATTTTTCTTATGTTGTATCTAATGTAGGGCATAACATATAAGTCAGGTTTGTCTTTCTTTTTTTTTATTCCTATTTTTTGCTTTATACACGATTTTGTTTCTTGTCAAAGTCAAAGTATTTAATAGTGTCTCAAAAAATTACCATATTAGTCGAAATTAAACAAATCGTTTTTAAGAAATGTGTTTTTGGAAAATAATTAATTTCTATGGCGCCAGCAAACTTTGGCGCCAGAGAGTTTTGGTGCCAAAGAAATTTCTTGTAACTAATCAATTTGATGGAAAGATTTAAATTAGCAAAAAATCACATGTTTTTAAACGGCTAATTAATCTGGGAATACATAAAACTATTTATTTCTATTTTGACACCATATGACTGACGAATTCTTCTTGCCATTAAATAATGATGATGGCAAACGATTTCTCCATTATTTGCATACGAAAGGGCCATAAGGCAATTCTTAGTAAATATTTTTATTAATGACTTTCTAACTTGCTGCTTAACTTTTAGACAGAGTGTAAGACAGATCTAAACAGTGTTAATCTCTGTCTTTTATCAAATAAAATGTATTGTTATGCAAATATGCAAACATACTCGCGTTGTTGGTATATATTTTAATATATAAAATTTTTTTGGTTTTTCCACTCAAAACCCTTTTTACTAAAAATTGCTTTTTGTATTACATTCTTAGTGTTTATTTGCTTTAAATGCTATATCCTATTGCCACTAGAAATATAATTTTAAAACGATTATCCTTATGACTATCAGCTGCTTCTATAGGCTTTATGTTACGAATCAACATTAGCCATTGGATTAAATGCAATTCAAAAAATGTAATGCAGGTTATGCCAAATTAGATGACCACGTTACAGGTGCAATAACATTCATCATCTATCGTAAATAACAAGTGGAAATTTTGTTCCCATAAAATTGTTATTCCCCTCGAAGGGAAGGACAAATGCTATCGTGAATCTCCCGTTAAATTTTTGTTCCCTTCATGGAATAAAAAAGAAAACATCAATGCGCAGTGAATGTAAATAAAGAATAAAGTGTAAATAAGAAAAATAGAAGTTTTTAAAATTGTTGAAATTTAAAACAAATAAATCGACTAAAAGAACTTTGCACTTTATAAACGTATGTATCTTGTCCTGAAGTAATTTGAATTTGAAATAAGTAAAAATTAATATTGACATGATTATGTGTACGTTTTCCTAGCAAAAATGAAGTGAAAATATTAAAGGAAAAAACAAAAAAATTACGAGGGAAATAATTTCATGATCAGGGGAATTTATGCCGCAAACATTTTTTGCACTTTTCGATTTTCAACTGAGTTATCTGAAAAAATTTTTTTCATGGGAGTTTTTCATGATAGCAAATGCGTGGAAAGGGGAGAAATAAATTACAATAGGGGTTATTGTTTTATTCATATTCTTAAAATTAAAAAACAATTGTTATTTGTGTTTTAGATTCCATTGCTATGGACCAACATTATATACATCCTTATCCAGTACCCCTGTTCTGTAACTTATAAGAAGTTTTCGAAACAAAAAGGCAAACAAATTAAATTTAATAATCATCTGGTTGTTGAAAGAGTGATTTAGATAATGCTTGATGTAAATTTTACTTTACAATTTAAAAATTAATTTTTAAAACAGTTGACTGTTTCTGAGTGTAACCCTATCTTAAACAAAGCAACTATACACTTTTCGAATTAAATCTTTTTCACTTAGCCTGAGGTCACACACGACGATTTTAATTGCCCAACTTTTTCAATATTTTATTTTGAACTTGCTTTTATGTTCACACACGACAATTTCTTTGGCAATTTTTCTGTTTTGTTTAGCTCTTATTTTCTTACAATTTGACATTTGAGCTTTAGCCGTAAAGAACAATAATAAAAATAAATACGTGCTATATATTATTTACATACCAAAATGCAAAACACCAAATGAAAAGAAATGTTAATTATTTAAAAATGAATGAGAGAATTGCTTGAAATAGCCAAATACCGGCGATTATTTTTCCCTTTTTATTTTCCTCACCGCAAACTGAAAAAAACATATATAAGCTCAAGACTTGCGCAACTTGTGTGAATTTAGACTTACAATACAGAATATGGGCACTGGGATAGATAGGGCTTTAAATTATATTGATTTATACTTAGATATATGTACATTTATGACCTAAAAAATATTCAAAAAACATTTTTGGTTTGCCAAAAAAAAAAACTGGCCCCTAATGGGTTAATATAATGACTGACTAGCAATGGAGTTCAGCGACCATTTTCAATATACAAATTACTTTGTACATCTGGATAATAGACAGACTTTAAATGTGAAAACTTGACATGTACAATTAAAACTAAAATAAAGTATATAATTAAAAAATCAATATTAAGCAATTAATATTTAACTAATAAAAACACACAGATAAAGATTAATAAAAAAAAAACATGTTTTTTCTATTTAAATAAATAAATTTTATAACATTATTATCATTTAATATTTGTAAGAATTTTATTGAAATAATAAACATTTAAAATGGATTGAAAGTTTATTTTTTAATAGAAATAAATCAAAAATAACTAGAAATTTAAAATAATTTTATGAAAAAAATTAACAAATAAACTGGTAAGAAATAATTTTAGGTATAAACAACGACAAATGTAATTTAATTATTTAAATTATTTAACATAAGTTCGCTTTGTATTTTTAAACGATAATATGGAAGAGAATTTTTTTTTTTGTATTTAACAAACACGTTTATTTGTAATTGTAATTTTTATTAGTTTTTTTTATATGTATTTTGCATGTAAATTTTTTCTAGAGATAACCTTTAGGTTATCGAAAACTACTTATAAAATATAGTTTGTAATTTTGAATATTTTTGCAATTTTAATTTTTTTAAATATTTAATTGGATTTTATACAAGTTTTTGCCATAAAAGCACATCATATAGCATTTCTAATGTTTTTTTTTTTTTATTTGAAATAGAAATGCTTTAAATGTGCTACATTATTTTCAGTAGGGATTTGAGAGTTTTTAGTTGTTTTTCGGCTAATTCGGCTTGTCACAAGGCAGATTAACTTTGCAAAAGGTGGTGTTAAAAGCCCAAATAATTATTCTTTTTTTGTGGTTAAACTGTCAAACTTCATAACAATATTGGTTATCACTTTGTTTTTTTTTTGACGTTCATTATTATTTGACCTTTAACACCACCGATATAATAGAAACTGACTGTGCACAAATAAATATTTTAAAAGTGTGACTGATTACACGTTAAGCTTTACAACGATGCATTGTGTAATTTATAACTAAATTGTTTTTCAACGTGTTGATCGGATTTTCGAACAAATTAAAATTATTTTACAATTGCTAATTATTTCAAAAGTATACATTAAGCACGTTTGTAAAGCTAAATTTGATTTATAACTTAATATTCGAAACTCAAAAATCATGGAAATTTGCGTTAATTTTTTTAATAAAAATATGAACATTTTCCAAAATTTTAAAAATTAAAGAAAAAGTTTTTTTCTGTAAATTAAATCCTATTATACTTAATTTCAAAGTTTTATATTAAACTTTTTACTACAAAAGCGTTTTTGCTAAAAGTTAGTCAAACAAGAAATTAATTAATGTTTTTTTTATATATTTTATTTTTCAGTTTTAGTTAATTTATATCTCTCGTTGTTAGAATTTTGATAATTATAGCAAAGAAAAGTCATTTTTATAGTTTATTTCACTTTAACCTTGTTAAAACCAAATCATTGAAATTTTCACTTTAAGCCACTGTCTCAGTTTTCTTGCCCTTTTTCGATATTCGCTATCTTCCTGTTGTGTTTCCTATGGCAACAAAAAAAATTAAATTAAAAACTTGTTCACTATACCTTAACCTAAGAATTTATTCATATGATCAGTACAGCACATGAAGAGTACATTCCTGTACGGGGAAAAAAATATGTATGTATGTATGTTCAAGAAAGTATGTATGCAGATACAAACAGTAATGACGTCAATATATTTTACTACGATTTTAATCTGATGATTTTTTTTAACGCATACTTTAAAATTAAACTCATTAAATACCTGCTGTTATTTAAACACTGAAAAGATTTTTTTTCAAAAATTAATATAAAAAACAAAAAAAAATACTAAATTGATTTTTATACAGAAAAAAAAAATTTTTTTTTTGCCAATATTCTTTCAGGTAAATGCAAGTACAAATAATAGTAAAGTTAATGATTTAACAGTTTTGTTAAATTTTCTACTTTTTAAACAAAATCAAGAAACCCATGATAACAATGAACTAAAAAAAGTTTGTAATTTTACCATAAACAATTTTATTACTACACCCACAGATAAGTTTCTTTTTTTAATAAATTTCATTTTATTTCACTTGAATCAGATAAAAAAAATTGTTGCTAAAAAAATTAAACATAAACATGTAAGAAGAGAATGTACAAATAAAAATATTAAAAAATAAATAGAGAATAACAATTATTTTTAAATGTGAAGTAAAAGTAAACCCACACGTTAACAGGAATACAATAAAATCAAAGAAAATAATTATATTCAAAAACAATAAATAAATTATTTACACTATTTATGTATATTTACGCCTGTATATGAAGCAGAAAAAATCAAAGATAAACCAGATGATCTTTGCTTTTAAACTTAAAATATTTTTTATATTTTTATTACAGAATTTGTTTCGTTAATGTAATTTTAAATTGTCGGTTTTCATATTTAAAGTTTTTGCTTCGTATGTCTAAGGTCACACAGAACGATTTTAGTTGCGCAATTCTTGAGTTTATTTCAAGTAATTCTCTCATTCGTTTTTTTAAATTAAATATTTGATATTTCTTTTCATTCGTTGTTTTGCGTTTTGGTGTGTAAATAATATATAGCACGTATTTATTTTTATTATTGTTTTTTACGGCTAAAGCACAAATGTCAAATTGTAAGAAAATAAATGTTGAACAAAACAGAAAAATTTCCGAAGAAATTGTCGTGTGTGAACATAAAAGCAAGTTCAAAAGAAAATTTTGAAAAAGTTGGGCAATTAAAATCGTAGTGTGTGACCTTAGACTATGCAAACTTTCAAATGTCAGCAATAAAACTTTACTGTTAAAGTCATGTAATTGTGTTTTTATCGGTCTTTCTATTACTTATCAACGATTTGAAATCTCCTAAATGATGTAAGTAAATAATCTTACAGGTTGGACTAGCGAAACACATTATATGGACTTTGGCAACTCCATAATATGGACTTAGTCTTAGTACATGGTATCATGTATTTGATTATTGGAATTTATCAAATTGAAATATAAATATGGGATATATGTATATAGCATGTATAGCATATATTTTTGTAGCATGCTATATGAAATGTAGATTCTGCAGCACGATCATACCTTCATGGTGACGATTTACCTATACCTTCAGTATCAAATAAGGAAAATAAAACTACAAATTATGCCAATGATTTACTTTTAGGTAGGGCTGCAATTGCAGATAACGGTCAAATTTAGTTACGCCAAAAACAGACAGGAACTATCGTTAGACCTCAGATCAGTAAGCTTTCAAAATATAATATATTCGAAGAAAATTTGTGTTTGATACAGAAATGCATTTGGAGAACATGTGGTTCCAACAGGACAGTATCACTAGCATTACTGCACGCCACACACATTACTTGGTCACAGTTATGTAAAATGTAGTCAAAAAGGCCAAAATTGACAATTACTCCGGCGGTAGCCATTTGTTGGACAAATGTATATATGTATATAAATATATGTAAGTGCGAATTAACATAATGAACTTTAAACAAAAGTTATATCGAAAGAAAATCGGATGATAGTTTTTGCCCCGCCCTGTATAAATATTTTTGGAATATTTTCAGTTTTTGGTAACTTTTGAATCTAAACATTGCGGGTATTTTTTTATAAAACTAAATAACGCTTACATATTATTAAACATTTCTATTTTATGATAAATAAAATATACATTTCTTTAAAACTGTGTTAATTCAAATCAAACTTCGAGAAATATTTATATAATTAAAAAATTATGTTGCACATTTTTAAGCAAAGTCACCTTTACGGTAATGATATATAAAAAAATGAATTATAATTATTAGATTCATAAGGCATCATATAATATTGTTATAATGTCCTAAAATTGTACAATGACTTTAAATTATTATTGTGGCCTTTCCAACAAAAATTTCCTATTATTTCAGCAATATTACCCGGTAAGAGCCTAAGAGCCAGATAAACTGAACCGCAGAATTTTCAATAACTTTTGGGACCCGACGCCACCGAAATTTATTTAAAAGATCTTGTCCTAAAAATTAGGCAAGATCGCCGAAGAGTTTTCCACATGCTGCATTCGCCAAATAAAGTTACCAGCACAGATTTTTGTCAATCAGCTGTTTTTTATTTTATTTATTTTTTTACTTTTTGTACGGAGTACGGTGACCATATTTTTTTAATTAAAATACAAAACATGTAAAAAATAAACAATTATTTAAATTTTTCTTGTACAAACAAACGATAGAAACTCAATTTAATACACTGATTTCTTATAAAAACAAAAATATGTTGTACAAAAAATACAACAAATTATTTTCACACATATTGACATACCACAAAAAAAACTATATTTTATATGTTTCTAATGAATAAATTTTAATTTTCTTTTAAATATTTTTAAATTCTATACTATTTAAATTATAGATTAATTTTCTTATTAAAATGACCCTAATGATCTCCATTTTTATTTGTGTTTTTTTCAGTAGTCCAAATATTATTTTAAATAGAAAATACCCTTTCGATTGGAATATTTCATTACTTCTTTAAAATGTATAAAAATTGCTACCTAACGCTTTTCTGCAGACTTATTATTCTGATTCCGTTTTTTTAATATTTTTGTGTAATTTAAGATGTGTAATTTTTATCAAGAGCTAGAATATTAAATTATTCAGTATCCACATGTTCCATTAATTTTTTCTTTCCATAATAATAATTAAAGTGAGTTCAACATATTTCGATATGAGATCGTTACGCAAAATAACTATTTTACTAGTTCAACTTATTGATAGATGGCATCCCAATGTAGATTTAGAAAGGTAACAATAAAACGAACTATAAACCAATTTAAATTAGTTGTTGCAAAAACCCTTTATTAATGTTAAAATTATTGCTGCCAACTGTTTTGGTAAACAAAATAAAATAACAACTTTTTTCTCTTCACCTACAGACATATTTGTAATATTTTTGAATAAAACATGCCTTCCGAGTCGTTTGACTTTAACTACTTTCGGGCATTCTTATATATACGTATGTACATACATACATACGTAAAACTGTATTACTTTACGATATGTTAGAACAAAAATTATGTTAACACGCTTAACAAAATATTATTTTGACTTATAAAAATACAAAGCAAATAATGAGCTCGAAATAAAATACAGAACATTTTAAGGGTTTTTACATACGAATAATTTATACAGAACAGAGCTCTCAAATACAGTACTGTTCTGTATAATACAGAACGGATGGTCACCGTGGTTATAGGGGGTTATTTTCAACCGTCATATAAGTATATGTATGTATATCAAGTCTTTTCATTACTAGTGGAACATAGGGCCGCTACAACAGTTACATATATATTTTTGTTATTATTTTATAACATTTAAATGTATATGACCTTGTAAATCCATTAAATTTTTTTAATTTTTTTTTCTGTATGCATTCCAAAATTTAAATATAATTTAAAAATTATTTAAAGCAATTATGATTTGTAATATAGAAATGTTTTGCAAATCTAAAATATTTTAACTTATTTTCTTGTTTCTGAAAATGTACAATATAAACTGTAAGCTTATAGTACACGAAATGTAAAAAGCAACATGCACATGTGTCTCTAACGTCACGAAATTGTTTAGCATATCGGTAACATTTTTAAAATGAGTTGTAGGGGCCACAATCGGTAAAATTTTGATAGTACACGAAATATAACTGGGTGTTTTTAAAGCTAGAAAGTGAAAGTACACGCCATGTAGCAAATGTCGCTTCATGATAACGACAAAATTACGTCAGAGTCACATGCGCATGTTGCTTTTTACATTTCGTGTACTATAGGCTTAACCCCTTTATTCCTAAAATATTTTGTAATTTCTTAAAAGTTTGTAAAACGAAATTCCTAAACAAATTGATTTTTAATTTTTAAAAGGGTTTTTAAAACAAGTTTTA
The DNA here is from genome assembly GCA_003055125.1 of Paykullia maculata. Classification (NCBI taxonomy): domain Eukaryota; kingdom Metazoa; phylum Arthropoda; class Insecta; order Diptera; family Rhinophoridae; genus Paykullia; species Paykullia maculata. Next base: position 12,715 of record NDXZ01013508.1, read on the forward strand.
ATTTATAAATGTTTTTATAAAAATTTATAAAAATTATTTTGAATTAGAGCATGATACATATTACATTTATATTACACATTAAAAAAAAATTTTAATTTTAAATTTTAAAGAGGTGAATAGACTTTTTATTTTTAAACAGAATTTTACATTATTTACATATTTTTACTAAAAAATTTTAAATTCACTTTTTAAAAAGATTAAAAACACCTAAGTTTTTTCTAATTGTATGAAATAAGCAACATTACGGTCATAAGATGTCAATTTTTATGTGCAAATTATACATTTTAATTATTTTACACATTTTACGGTGAAAAAACTTTTTCTCTTCCAGAGAAATGAAAACAATTAACAAACCTATGCATATTAGATTTAAAAAGCCACACAAGCCAAAACAAATATACAAAATTTACGATACGACATATCTAGAAGACAAATAAATTATTTTAATTAAAAAAAAAATTCTAAAACAAAAACAAAAATATTAACCGGTCTTTAGCAAAAACAAAAAACAAACCAAATAGGAGAACATTACTAAGAGAGTATTGAGCGCAGCTAACAAAGAGTTTAAATGTGAGGAAATTATTTTGCAAAGTTGTTTAAATATGAGTGTTAAAATTAAACCTTAATCAGTTGTTGATACAAATTCAAAGTGTTAACTTTAACTTTAGCTGAAATAGTAGTAATCACTTGAAAAAAAAACAGAATTATTTTGTACAAATTTCTATTTGAAGTTAAAAAATAAAAACAAAGAAAATTTAATTAAATAAAATATTTTAAAAAACTATTTAACAACAAAAAAAACATATTTGTTTTAGAGCCTTTAACTTTAAAACAACATAAATAAAGTGTAAAAAACTTAATTTTTTTTTTTAAAACAAAAAGTTGTATTTAAAATTCAAGAAAATGGCTTCTGCAAAAGTATGTTGTTTATCTATGGCCTCTTTGGCTTTAATTGTTTTACTAACGATTTTAAATGCCTCAACTACGGAAGCTGCTGTCTTTTCACAACATGCAATATTTCATCCTGGTTAGTATTTATTTACGTTTTTTAATAAATTACAATAAAACTTTTGTTTTATTGTAATTTTATTGTAGTTGCAAATTGCATATTTGTTTGTTTTTATAATTAATGACTGTGAATTATGCATATTAAATTAAAACGAAAAGATTGTTATTTTACGTAAATAATTGCAAATATTTTTGTGTGTGTGTTAAATGTAAAACAGAAAGTTTAAATAATAGGAAAATTACAAATTTAAGAAGTAAAATTTTGCCACAGTTTTTTACAAATTTTTATTCTTTAATATTTAACTAAAAATCTCGTTGTTTTACATTTTTAATTTCCTGTTTTAAAACTAATGACTTCTCTTAAAATTTATGTTACTATTATGATAAATTCTTAATAAATACCTTTCAAAAGCAACAATCTGTTGTTAATAGTACGCAGCATCAATCTTAAACATATTTTGGCTTAAAGTAACCTTGACCAATAGTTACGTTTCTCTTTCATTTATAACGAATTAAAATTCCTTTAAACTATTTAAAAGTCTTTGTTTTTGTTTTTCTTAAAATTTTCTTAAGCTTAGTCATTGCTTTATTTATATAAAGTTTTTGTTTTGTTTTGTTTGGGTTGATTTTGATTTTTGTTGAAGTATGTTTACTTAACAGGTTTGTGTCTTAAGTCTTTGTTTTCCTGTAATGACGCAAAACGTTTTGTAATTCTTTTTTTATTAACGAATTGTGGCTTATTTGCATGTCTTATTGTTTATAATTAATCAAAGTTATTTTTAGATCGTATGAAAACTGAAAATAGTTTTAGTTAACAGAAAATTTTTATTCAAAAAATAAAGGCTGCTTCAGCTGGCAATTTTTTTCAATTAAGATTTTTTCCAGATTTTTTTTAGCTTTTTTTAGTTTTTTATTTATTTATTAGTTTTTATTTTAATTTTATTTTCTTATTCACTTTTAATTCAGTCTTCCTCACGTTTTACTTTTAGAGCATATTTTGGGTAAAAAAAAATTGTCTACGTGACTTGAGTAATATAGGAGTGCTAGGAAATGTTTCATTTACATTTATTTCATAAAATTAGGGTGGGCGTTAGTCGTGTGTTTTTTTTATTTTCCCCAATAACAATAACAAACTTGAGAAATATTTTAAAATTAATACAAAAGATACAAATTCATATAATGAAAAACTTTTTTTAAAGCGTTATTTTTTTTAGCCCCAAAAATTTATCAGATAAAATCTGAAAATATATTAGGATTTAATTTTAAAAAAAAAATAAGGAAATATTTTTCTATATTTGAATTTAATTAAGTTTGGTCTTGTTTAACATATAAAGTGGTTTTTATTATGTATTATGCATTCCATTAAAAAAACACCTTTCAATTTAAAATACTTTTAAAAGTAATATAATAAATATTTCTAATTCTGTAGATTGATTTTTCTTTTTTAAAGCAAACAAGTTTGTCTGGCAAACAATAAATTACGTTTTGTTTTTTAATAAGTTAAAGTCCCAGCTAATTCAATGCTTTAAAATATTATTTTTTTCTATTAAGTTTTGCCATAAACGTGTTTTAAATGACCTCTCATTGTCCAATTCATCAAATGCAAAACAATAAAAAAGTTATAAAAATATATTTTAGATTTTTAAAGATAATTTAAACTAAATTTATAGGTTTAACGTTGCAGGAAACGGGCACTGATAAATAAGAAAATTAATCTATGAAATAAAAAATAATAATTTATTGCATATGTATAGTTTTAAAGGGCAAAATTACTAATAGAATGTTTAAAAAAACTGTTTGTTTTGTTTATGGAAAAGGTAGAAATAATAAAAAAAATATTTATATATATGTATTCCTTAAACTCCCACTGGAGCATAGGGCGCCACAAAAAAAAATATTTAGCTCAATAAGAATATTTATTTTGAAATAAAACTCTATAGTTTTAACTATAAATGTCCATTACAAAATTGTAAAAAATATTTAAAACTCTAAGAGCCACTCCAATCCAACTTAAAAATAAGAGCAAGAAACTAAATTTTATTTGAAAAAAAATGTTCAATGCTTTTATCAAACACACACTTTTGACGTCAATGTTAATCTTTTAAATCAATATTTAATTTAATTTATGGCTTTTATGACTGTTATACTTTATAAAAAATGGCAGCGTGCAGAATCCTGTTTCTTAGTTAAAGATCTGTTAAATAACAAAAGGGAATCGCTAAAAACACATTATTATTGACTTGACGTCAATGAAAAACGAGTTTGCCGAACGAATAAAATGCTTAAGCGGCTGCTGTCTCTAGCAAAAATATACCCAGTACAATGAACTAACAAATCAATTTGAAATTTTTCCAAAAAATTTTTAAGAAATATAAAAACTCTAATTTATTTTGCTACGCAAATTTTTAGGAAGGTCGTTTCTGATATAATTTTTTTTTCATAACATTTTTAGTATTTGTTTCTTTTTTTTCCTTTTTTTGTATGTTAGTATTAATGAATTTATCAAATGATAGCTTTGTCCATTATTTATTTTTAACATATTACTAATTGTTTGTATTATTTAGCTTAAATTTATGCTCTGTTTCAAATATTAAGGTTTTTTTTCGATAATTTGTGTGTTTTTTTTTTTTTTGGTTATTAATTAGTAATTAATTTTATTTTTATTTAAAAAATAACAACTTATCAAAACAAATTACGTTTTAAAAAATTATTTAAGCGAAGAAGCCTATACATTAAATTATAAACTTAAAAATTTAAATACATAAATCGTAGTACGTCTTTTGTTTTTTAGTTTTTTTAATAGTTATATTAAATATCCGTATGTATGTTTGTATATACATAGACATACATACATATGTATATTTGTTCTTATAATTTTATCAAAAAATACTATAAATTTTAGTTAATCTTGTTTTTATTTGTTTTTTCGTTTCAAAGTTACAAAATAAGTAAAAAATTTATTTAATTGTACGAAAATTCTCTTAAATATCGCTCGAAGCCCTATTCCACAAGTCTTAAGATTTTTGTTGCTTATTTTACTTTATATAAAATAAAAATATTAAATTAAAAAAACATTTTATTTTAAACAATTTCTCAAAATTATTAAAGTCTTAACACTTAATCAATTTATTTGAGTTTTTGACATGTCTTAGCACATGTTTATGTCGGAGTTCTTTTGTTTAGGTTTTCTCTCACACACTTTTAATTAGACGGATATTACATATTTTGAAGTTTGTGTCTTAATTCTTTTTATCAACCTATTCAATACCAGACAAGTTCGTTGCTTAAGTCTTTTGGCTGCATTAAGTAATTCTCTGTTTAATTGAGCATAAAGCAGTATTTTAAAGTTTGTGTCTTAAGTCCTGGCTCTATTGACATAAGTTTTGTGAAAGTTTGTGTCTTAAATCTTTTGAAAATTCTGAAAGGGACTTATTTGTCTCTTATCTTTCTATTTAATTTTTCGATTTTGAATTTTCAGCCCTTAAAAACTGGTTTCTACAATTTTACTAATAAAATTTTTTAAATTAATAAATTTTAGACAACTATGTAATTTAAATGCTTTTTTTTTCTTATAACTCTTTTTAGCTTTCTAGTTTTTTCATGTCAATTATAAAATAAACAATGTTTACCCCAACACCAGCCTGAGTCAATATAAAATATGCATATTTTATTACACAAAAAAAGTACTTCCTTATTTTTCGCAACAGCAACATCAAATAAACTTGTTTTTATGTATTCCGTTTAACAATTTTTGAAATGAAAAACCAATTTACTTTAATTTATTTAAACACAATTTATTTTTATTTTTTTTACTTACAAACTTCCTTTAATTTATTTTATCTTGACTATCTTTTTCATGTTTTTGTTTTTTTATTTTTAGCACATCCCGGCAAATGTTTCGATAAATTTACTAAGCGTGCTATGTGGCCGAATAAGGAATATAGACCTAAAGGCATTTGTGCTGCCTTTACATGTGATCTTGAGCATCAGCTAATAAATATTGAAACCTGTCCCTCCATTGAAATGCCAGGCTGTGAAGAATTGCCGGTCAATTCCGCATGGACATTTCCCAAGTGTTGTCCCCAGTTTAAATGTATTGACTTCAAAACCGGCAAGGAATTTGTTGTCTCATTGTAGTTTCGTGAATCAACAAAAATACAACCATCGTTCACAAAACTCTCTTCATTTATATCCACAACATGACAACATATATGTTGATATATATTTAAAAACAAAACTACGTGATTTTTTTTTTAAAATAACAAAATATTATATTAATATCTATTGTATACTATAATTTTTATGAATAATTTTAATTTTTAGCATAAATTTTATGAATGTCTGCGTGTTTTCCTTGTTTGTGTTTGTATGTTAAATTCATATTTATATATTTCTTTTATTACAAATCCTTTATATGAATTCCCATTGCCATTCTACGCTCTGTTTTAAATTATTTATTTATCTATGTTTACAATTTTTTTTTAAAACATTTTTTTTCATAAATTCTTTTAAAATTGTATATATTTTTTGTTTGCATTATTATTATTATTATTATATTTAAACATTGTTTATTTTATTTTGTCTCATGAGTGCATGTTGTTATTATTTCGTTTAAAGATTTGTAGTTTTAAAAAAGAACAGTTTAATATAAGTTTTTATTTTACTTAAGAAAAACCTGAATTGATGATCTTTGCGTGTGTTTTAAACATACTTTAATAACTTTGTAAAAAAAAAACATTTAGCTTTGTAAGATTTTTATGACATAAGAAAATATAAAAAGAAAATACAAATTTTGAAAATACAAACATATGTTTTTTTTTACTTATTAAATAAAAACATTTTTTAATATCAAAAAAATATATAATAATCGTATTAGAAAAATATGTTTTTTCCAAAAAAAAAAAAAGCCCTTGGTCTAGTCCAATTTTTACAAATTAAGACGAAAGGAATTTCATGAACTCAATTTGAAATAATGAAGATTATCAAACTATTTTATTAGTCTTTTTTGGCCGTTGCTACATCGGAACGGTTCATAAAGTTAAGAAACAACTGTGACAATGATAACATTAATTTTTAAAAGACCTCAAAAATTTTTATATAACGCAATTCTATAAAATATAATAGTTATACAATTATTATTAAAGCTGAAGAATAGTAAAACGCTTATAGCATTTCGCGATATTAATTACATGCGTTCGTTTACTTCCTAAACGACAATACTAAAACAAATTTTTTTAGATTATAGCAACAAGAATTGTTAAGAAAAATTAGTGAAAACAAGTAAGAGCGCTATTTTCGGCTGTGCCAAATCTTATATACCCTTCACCGTGTGTGGCCAAATGGTATAATTTATTTTTTTTTTTTTTGTGTAAAAAACGAGGCTTTTATCTCAGCCGATTATTGACAGAAATAGTTTGTTGTTTTTTTTATACTGGATTAACTCAAAACAAAGCAAAACAGTAAAGCTTCGTACAGACGATGCAAACAATTTGCAGCAA